>JAQLOL010000016.1:13734778-13759132 GCA_029783665.1 Naso thynnoides | reverse complement strand
TAGGCTCTTAAATTAATTTCAAAAAAAAAAAAAAAAACTAGCAGGCTTATTGTAGATGTAAAAAACAAGCCAGAATATGTCCCTCAGAAATGTAGTGGAGTGGAAGGATTTTTATTGTTATGTTATTTCAACGGTTGTCATGAAAATATGGAAAACAACGAATGCTGTCATCACTCAACAGACTCAGGCAAAAAAATGGACAGTTAATGAAAAAAAAGCAAACGGAAATAGGGGCGAAATACCCCAAAATTTTGCTTAAGTGCAGTAATTGATTAAATGTGCTAAAACCTACGTACGCACCATTGATTGCAATACACTTACAGCCTAGTTGAAAACACATTTGTTTCGTAAATCTAGTCTGCCTTTATTTTGAATGTTGTCACCGGAAGTCTTAATTCTGGTCCCCATAGCAAATTATAAATGAGCCGTGCGCATGCGCGCTCGATAAATCTACATAAAACAATCACAGGTAGGCATCTTGCGCTGATCTGGGGTTCTGCCAAATACCATCGACTGATTCGCGGTAGGTTCACACACAGTTTATTAAATACACAGTAATTCCTCTGTAGACTCGATTCTGAAATACAGTGCAATATTTACAAATAAAAACTGGACTATTTTCCACACAAAGCCTCAGAATCCGTTCTTGTTATTTCATTTCCCGACGGCCGTGGGGGATATTTGCCGTTGTTGCTTTTCTCCGAACCGAAGCCTTGCAAATGTTGTGTGTGATTTAAAGCTAACAGATCACATCAGCACCATGGCATCCAGCGGATATGTGCAGGCAGCGGTGCTCCTCCTGACGGTCCAGCTAATCTGTCTCGGTGTAGCTGGTGCGGATCAGGAGACTGGGACCGTCATCCCCGCCGAAAGTAGGTGGATTTAGATATGAAATGAAGGATTTCTCAGTTTATTCAGTGGAGGTTTTTGAAAATGTTTGCTGTGTGGAAATCAGAGATAGCCAGTAGCAGATGTGCACAGAAATTTCTTATTAGGACTTGTAGATCATCCTGTACATCACAATATACAAATAGGCCTTAAACACTGATAATAGGTTTGATCATTGTAGGTTTTTTTCGGGGAAAAAGTATATACTTTGCTTTGTAGCCATCATTACTGATAATGGGGCAGCACAGTGGCTTAGTGGTTAGCACAACAAGAAGGTCCTGGGTTTGAATCCAGGTTCTAATTTCCTTTTGCCTGACATCAAAAGGGTCCTGGGTTCGATTCCCGGGGGTAGGACCTTTCTATGTGGAGTTTACATGTTCTCCCCATGTCTGCATGGGTTCCTCCTGCGTACTCCAGCCTCCTCCCACAGTTTAAAGACATGCAGGTTAGGTTAGTTGGTGACTCAAAATTGCCTGTAGGTGTGAATGTGAGCGTGAAATGATTGTTTGTCTTTATATGTCAGCCCTGTGATGGACGGGCGACTTGTTCAGGGTGAACCCCGCCCTCACCCAGGGTCAGCAGGGATTGGCTCCAGCCCCCCTGCGGCCCCTGCAAAGAGCATAAGCGGTTGCGGGTTGTGGATGAATGAATTATTAATAATAATAATGGGAGAGTGCTTGGGATCTTGTCTTCTACAGTTATTTTTACAATAGTCAGGATGGAAAATCTTCTAAAACATCATTTCCCCTGACCAAGATGAAAAGGTAGATTCCTCTGGTTAAAGCCAAAGGAATAAAATAATCATAAATAGAACACAATCAATACACACAAGGGTTTTGCTGCTATAGCCCTACCTGGTCTGGTATGACCACCAGCTTGTTGTTGCTACAGCGACTAAGCAAACCCTTGGTAAATATTGCTGTGTGCCCACAATCGAACTTGACATTAAGCCCAGTAGCCAGAAATCCACACAACAAATATAGATCTCTTTATTTACGAGTTTTTCCCTCTCATTTCCAGGTCGCCCCTGTGTTGACTGTCATGCATTTGAGTTCATGCAGAGGGCACTGCAAGATCTAAAGAAAACTGCTTTCAACCTCGACGCCAGGGTAGGTGAAGTCTTTCCCTTGCTGCGAGCGCAGGCTCTGTGTTTTCTGTTTTTTTTTTTTTTTATGGTTTTGTTTGACAGATTCTTGCTCTCATGCTATCAAAGTGTTAAACGCTTATGATTCACCAGCTGATGAGTCTGTCATATAACAATTAGTGTATGATGATGGTGACTTTGCTGTTGATTGCTGGGTTCGACGACTGATGGATACACTGAATGTTTTATGACCTGTTATGTCATTTTATGAAAGTTTCAGTGTTTGATTTATTAGTTTACATTTTATTAACATTTATTTACAAGGATCTGGAAGTCGGGCCCTTGCATGCATCTAATTTTTTTCGCACAGTAACATGTTGTCTTGTCCCCTGCAGACAGAGACGCTGGTGCTGAGGGCAGAGAGGAGGGCTTTGTGCGACTGTATGCCCACCAACTCACTGCGCTGAACTCAGCACGAGAACACCTGAGGACGCTTCCACCTGCCGTCACAGCCCGACACACTGAAAACAAACCTCGACTCATGCAAAGCGATTTTTCACCTTAACTTGTTCACACGACAGGCACTTTATTTTCTTTTCTCATATCAACATTGAGTGAAGCTTTCATTTAAAATCACCATCACAAGTTAAATTTATTGTTTTAGGTCATTTGGGCCGACTTTTTTTACCACTGATGTTTACATTGTAAACCATTTGCATGTGGAGGTAATTTGATTGCCTCCAGCGTCACTGAATTTGGGTCAGTTTTCATTTGTCTCCAATAAAGCATAAACTATTTTTTAAACTTTTGACTGTATAATGTAGATACAGTAGAATGCATCAGTAAACTTAACTGTTGAATGTGTTGTATGAGATTAATGTTTACGACAATTCTACACATTAAACTGTAGCATCATGTGGAATTTATTTAACTGCTCAAATTTAAATAACAGAATTTCGCTGATAAAAACGAATTGACTGAAAAATGTTGGGCAACGTATTTTTAAGAATATTTTCTTCTTAATAACCACAAAGTTTTGTTTGTTTGTTTGTTTTTTTTGTAAAGAAATGGTCATCTGAAAGAAATGGGAAATTTTACTGTTCAACAAATGTTCAAGAAACAATATAATCAGAATTTGTTTTGTTTTATCAGCCAGAAAAAGAAACTTCTAGGTCTTGGTTTAGCACAGCACTGTAGCATGAAATTACAGCACTTTTTGTTAACTTCCTGTTAATATAGATTGTATGTATAGATTCTGTATATGTTCACGGGTATGTGTAATGAGGTGTCTACAGTCCTCTCTGTCTGACAAAGAATAGTTACGAACAGTAGAGCTTCAAATGAACTGCAATATGGGCAGAGGAATGCAGGCCGGCTGCAGCAGGCAACATAGAGATAGAAATAATAATTGTTTTATTGTTGCTTGTATATGAACGATGTACTTTGTTAACATTATGTCACAAGACACCCCATTTATTGTCTTAATGTTGTACCTATCAATAAAAACAGTGAATGATTTTTGCTGCTTTCGTTATTCACTCTGGCTGGGACTTTTATCACAGATCATCAGGAATCTGTGGTAAAGGAGCACAGTGTGGGTTTGTGCTGGCAGTAATATCGACACGTTCATTCATTCTCTGTGGTCTCTGCCGGGTCTAACAGCTCAGTTGTAGGTGTAGCACTGTGATGACTGTGTAAAAAATGTGTAAAAAGTATTTCCACTTCTGCAAGGGTTTAATGTCAGAGGAGAGAAGAGAACAGGCAAAAAATACATTTAAATGACTGTAACTAGAATTAAACTATTAGCTGATTATCAATATAGGAGCTACTTAATTTTCTGTTAACTAATTGAATATTTCACTAATGGCGTCAGCCTTGGTACTTTTACTCACTGCTACAGTACAAATCCTTTTTTTCTCATGGGCAAGACAATATGTTCTAACAGTAAAGCACAAGGTGCTGTGTGCACAAGGACAAATCCATTTTTAGAATCATATTAGTTACCTGCACTTTCACATAATAAGTGAAATTTTTTTTTTTTTTAGATGAGCGTCAAATTACTAGCTTGGCAAAAAATCAGTATAACAGTTAATTATTTCTGTCATATTTATGCAACAAAAGGTAAGTATTTCTTGTCCAAGCTTCTTGAATTTGAGCATTTGCTGCTTGAGTGGAGGGTCAAAACATCTTAATATCTAAAAGTAAGGGCATTTTCCGCCTTTTTAACATTTTAATCTAAATGATTCATCCATTTATCAAATTTGACAGATTAATCGATTCGACACGGACGCACCATAGCATCTGAAAATAATGAATTGTAGCATTCTGTTGCTGTCAGGTGTTAATCTTGTTATTTAAATGTATTCTTACAATCAATTATATGTTAAGTTAAGTACATGTTAAGTTGTAAACATTTGTACCAGGTATGATGTTTTTAAAAATTAGTGTAACACTGAATGTCCAAGAGCAGCACCTTGAATCATAGCAGCACTTTCCCTCCAGTCTGCAGAACATCAGCCCTGCCCAAGCAGAGTGTGTGTGTGTGTGTGTGTGTGTGCGTGTGTGTGTGTGCTGCCGGTCACAGAAGTGATGTCATAAGGTCCTGCTGTTTTAGCTGACCTTATCTCCTCCCACACACATACGTCTTGATTTATTTACAACAGGGATTACACTATGGAACAAGTAAAACCTGCAATACCTGCGTCTCAAACAGCAGGGGGAGCTCTAAGTAAAGGCAAGCTGCCAGCTGTGTCGCAGCAATGCAGCACTCTGCACACTCTCTACTTCCCCCACGGCTGGAAAGGCAGATGGGATGAAATTCTGTAAATAGGGACAAATATCGGAAACAAACGCACTAAATTGGCCACTGAAGCGTTTTCAGTGACCTGGCAGGAATCAACCCACAGTCACCACCATGTACTTTCAGCACTACTGAGGCAAATCCCTTTGCTCTGCACCACAGCACACAGCAACCTTATTATACAGGATACCTCAGTTCTGTTGCTGAGGCAGTTTTAACCTACCAGGCCTCTATTGGAAGGGGTAACTGAGAGGTTTGAGTGTGCAGGGACACCAAGTAAATGCTGAATCACAGAGAAAAGTCATAGTTGTTAAGCAGTCTTTACTTTCTTTCTCACTCCCTCTCCCACTCACTTACTGGCTTCTTTTCCACAGAAGCCTTTCAACTCTTCTTTCATCTGCCACTAGAAAAGCAGACTTAATCGTTCCAGCTGTTTCACTTCTCCCGGTGGAGGCAAACAAGCAAAATCCTCAATATTTTCTTTCCCTTTTATCCTGCTATCGCACAGGGCTATTGATTCGACCTTGCCACAAAAGTTTGCTCGCCTAATCAAACTGTGGGACTTATTTAGCATGTCAGGAGGCAGCCCTGCTAGCATGAATGTGAAGCGTGTAAATGTATAGTTCAGTCTTGTGCTGCGTGTAAACACTGAGATGCCAGAGGTCCCTAAATTGCACAAGACTGCATTTAAAATGTGGAGTAACTTTTAAGTAGAATAGAGTGGAGTTTTTTCTTAACATTTGTTAGCTGATACCCCCACAACCATGTCGGAGGAGCAAGCAGTTCTACTCCTTTAATGACATGATCATGGTCATATCTCGAATATTTGCTTGGGAACTGACTTAAAACTCGATCTTGTATTGTCATAAAACTTTTCATGTAGTTTGGAAATTTTAATGTTGGTTCAATTACCAGTATGTTTCCATTCACAGGCTACTGCTGCCAGCTGAAATGAAAAAAAGGCTTTACTATGTATGAGTCACTTTTAGCCTTATTAACCATTTATCCGATATGGTTAACTAACAGTTTCCACTGTTCATTCATACTCATTTTATAATTATTTCCATTGTTTTTCCTTTTAGCTAACTATTTGAACCATTGATTAATCTCTTAGTTGTTTTAACTCGTTTATTTATTGCATTTAAATATTTCAATTGTGTGCCCATTCCCCATTTTAGCGTTAGCTAATTATTTGAACATCATGACTGTTAGCTAACGTTGTTGTTGTCCTCTTACTTTAGCCAACCATTGGAAATGTTCATTATGACTTTTAGCTAACATTATTTGAACTGTCTATGGATCACCTTAAGCTAACTGTTTGAAGTCTTCATCCCTTACATTTTGCTAATTTTGATTTAACTGTTTGTCCATTACTATTATCCAACCATTTGAACCAATTAATTAATTATGACTTTTAGCTAACTATGTGAACTGTTTACACATTTCTGTCAGCAGGTTAGCCATTTATGCACGAATCTGTGCTAATGTTGAGACCATTTGTGTTGTGTATCCATGGTTGAGACTCTGCTTGCATCTCCCAGCCTTAAAGTGAAATGGCACATTTTCAACACTTTGACATTTCTCTGTATCCACAAGATAAGAGACATCTTAAGTGATCTCTCACTGGGGAAATTCACGCTATCAGTAACCATATTTCACCATCATGGGAGCAGATGTAGATGGAGACAGCTCTATCGCTGGCACACTAAAAAGTGATGCAAAGGGGGACCTTGTGGTATTTCAACCAGCCATTTGTAATGGAAAATAGTCACTTGATGTCTCAAGTGACATTCATTATCTCATATGTCCTCATTTTGTTTGATATTGAAGCTTGTTTCATTTGTTGTGAACACTGGAGGGGATAGTCACTTCAGATCATTTCTCAGTCAAGATATTTTCCTGTGGCTTCAAGCAGGCTATGTTCTTTTTGAAGAAGTTTGTTAATGGAAAAAAAGTCATCTCGGAAACCATAGACTGTAAAAGCTATACTATATACCCTATTTAGATTTACCACCTCCCCCCTTTGTGTAATTTTAGAGCAAGAAACCTCATTTACTTTCCCCCATGATTTTATCCTTTAGTAAATATATGGATGTGAGGACTGAGATATAAAAAACACACGCTCAAAACCCTATAGAAAAAACAAAACAAAAACAGACAAACCAAAAGTACTAGCAAACAAAACAAAATGTAGAAGAGATTAGTTAATATAGTGATCATCACAAAACAGTCAATGACACGCTGAGAACAAGGACCGGCAGCTGGTGTGAAACAAGACTGCAAAAGAAATAAAGCCGTTCACCAGCTGCTAAAGCTTTTTCATCAATAAAAATAACACAAAAATATCAGTTAACTGCAAAAATAACACAAAACAACCCCTATGATTCAGAGTCAGCACTGCACTAATGAGAAAATGAACATAGCATTAGCTCTTAGTCTACAAAAATACTTTTGATTATGTCAGTTCACGTTATCAAGTGGCACAAGACCAGGGTGATGTAGATAAATATTAGCATATTAGCATGCTACCATTAGCATTTAGCTCAAATCACCTGTGTCTACATACAGCCACACAGAGTTGCTTGCATGGCTGTAGAATCTTTTGTTTAAATTCAACTACATAAGCCAATATTAATATATATTCATATTAAAAGAAGATGCCTTTTTCAATAATTGTTCATATGTCGACTGATCACAACATTAATCATATCACTGCAAATGTTAATGTAACGTAACTGGTTATAACAGAGTTTATTTGAACTAATAGTACCCTAATAAATACTGTGAATCCAGAATTCAGGCTTATTTCAGTTTAAAAAGTTTTAAAAACCTATGTATAGTTTGGTATTATATGACTAAAATTGATTTTATTTGACAAGAGAAACTGTGTGTCCAAAGTTTCTCTGTCGTCATGGTATATTTAGTGAGAAAACACTTCTAATTACTATGTCTTAAAGGCAACACAAATACAAACACATCCCAAGTCACAGTAAAAATTCTCGTATTTGCAGTTTGAACCTATTTTAAATATGTCAAGATGCTTTTTTAAAACACACTGTTACAGCTTCAGCTTCATGTGTGAGCTATAAAAATGTAAAGTAATGGTTATTTAGTGCATCTTCGCGTTCTCATCCTTCAGCTGCACACTGGTGCTCTGGTTAGTCGGAGACCACAGCAACAGCAGGAGGTTGAAGAATTTGTTCGCGTTTGCAGGGCACCATGAATAAGTGATATACATTATAATGCATGAATTATACATATTTAGAGTATAATTTTGCTGGGATGCCATAAATTGCTTATTACATGACAACCTTAGAAAACACCTGAGCGGTGCTGCAGAAACTTAAACCCAAGAGAGGATGATAGAGTGACAGAGGAAGAGTCAATTTGAGAATGAAAATAATTTTTTTTAATGTTTTTCCAACATTGCATTTATCAAGTGCAATCACAGAGATAATGCAAGCCTATCTGTAGGTACAGGTGCTTGCCACACCACTGCGCTACAAAAAGAGTACAAAGCAGCATCCAGCTGTTCCTTCTTCCTCTGGGACAGCTTGAACCTTTAGCTTTAGCTTATCCACTGCAGTGTACTCAAGATTTAGCTTTCCATTGCAGCATCATCAACATCTGGCACTTCACCTGTGTAAGTGTCAACATCTGGCACTTCACCTGTGTAAGTGTCAACATCTGGCACTTCACCTGTGTAAGTGTCAAGATTTGGCACTTCACCTGTGTAAGCGTTAAGATCTGGCACTTCACCTGTGTAAGTGTCAAGATTTGGCACTTCACCTGTGTAAGTGGCTAGCTTTTTCATGGTGGCATCATCAAGATCGAGCTCTGGCTTTTCACCTGCAGCAGAATCAAAATGAACAATTTAGACAAAAAACTTGGCCAGTTTTGTAATTCTACATAAAAGTTGTACAAAACATCGACAACCTAACATGTACGTACAGAGTTGTAACATGGCACAGTTACACATAGCTCACATCTGGGGCTCCTACCACATTAATTCAAATGACAACCATGCACAATATAAGATATTCTCATCTAGTTACCATCGATTGGTGCTGGTGCTGCACTCAGCAGAGCCACAAAGGCAAAGGCAAGCAGCACAATTTGGATCCTCATTTTCTGAAAGAAATCATAAAACCTTTTCAAAACTGCTATTAAACAGTCAGTGCAAATTCTTTACTATTTCTCTCAGGTCTTTGAGCCTGTATAGAGTCAAATAAAAGTTTTGTGCTTACCTTCAGTTTGTAGTGGTTCGCTTGTACTCGCGCTGTACAAAGTATTTGAAGTTGAGTTAGGAGTGTTCCGACCTTCTAACTGATGCACCTTAAATACATGTTCTGTTGACAAAGCATATTTGTTCAGTCACAAAACTTAGCCAATGAAAAGTCTGCACAGGTGATACTTGTCAGTAACAAACAATTCTCCAAGTCATATGTTACTGTTAGCATAATAAATAAGCAATAATCTAAACAGACTCATCCTTTGCATAACTGTAAAAATGTCGAATGAAGAACTGTTGTGTACAACAGCTTAGTTAGATTCATGACCAAAAGTAAGACTGCAATTCTTTTTTTAAAACATAATTTCAGGTAAATAACATACCACTTAAAAACTCATTTTTTAATTACAAATCCATCTTTACTTACTGTTGTCAGCTCATTTATTGTTGCTATTTTTATTATTGCTAGTTACTATTTTCTTTCCTTCTTTCCTTCTTGCACTGTCAAGGGAGAGTTACTCATTTTTATTGTTCATCGTTCAATGACGATAAAGGCATTCATTCACATGATGTAGTGTTCATTCAAAAACTAAGCACAGAGTAGATGTACTACAAAAAATATTTAAAGTGTATTCAAAAACAATAAACACACACAGATAAGAACTCATTTTCATTGTTCATCGTTCAATGACGATAAAGGCATTCATTCACATGATGTAGCGTACAGTGCAGCGTCACATTGTAACACCTAGGATCAACTAAAGTAATATATTTTATTTCACTTTTATTCACTGTTGTTGAATACTGGTTGAGAGTAAAATATGTTCAAAGAAAGAATATCCTACTGGATTTATTGCATAGCTATGTTTTTTTAAATTATATAATACACCATTTTTCAAATCATACAATTTTAAAAGTCTGGAGTCATGAGAACTAATTGGAAAAAATAATCTTGTTTAAAACCAGCAAAGGCTTTGGCACCTGGTGGTATAGAGGCCAAGATTTGCTCACTTTTAGTCAATGCTGTTAAACAACATTTGGTCAAATCATGACCACAGAGGTGTCGTGACTTCAAAGAAGTACAAAACTCATTTTTCTTCTTCCAATTTTTGCTCATGGCTCTGAGGTTTGTGCAAATGTGCAGATGACTCAGAGAGCATCTGGTTTCAAATGACGCAGGGAAGCTGAGTGTCTTTCTGGAATAATTACTTTCCTTTGTGATTGTGAACAATAATTATTAAAAAACAAACACATTTGAAGTGATTAAATATATTTGCAAACTCATAACTTGTGCATCAAACAAATGATTTGCTATACATAGTTTTGGCTGAAGGTTAAATTATGAAGTTTTTTTTTTAATTATTCTTTTTTACAAGGTGCTACATTACATAAAAAACAATCAATCAGCAGCTGACTTTTGTATTCAACCCCCCAGTGCTGATCTAAAATTTTGCTTTGGCAGATTTATTCACTATTTCACCAAATTTCTATTAAAATGTTCTTTTTATTTTAGCATTGTTTTAAAGCCACAAATGTGTACACTTTTGTACAGTCAGAAACTTTTCATCTTTCATCATATTTTTGAGATATTTGTTTTTCATGTGTTGTTTGTCTTTAGGTTTAGAGGTTTAAAGGCAATTTCTGTTTGCATGAGCGTAATTGTATATTTTCTTAGCTAGTAAACAAACAATGCTCCAAGGCACTGAAACAGTGGTGTTACTTACATTACATAGACAAAATATGTATGATCAGATGATAAATATGTTGTCTGTTAAAACCTTAAGTATAAAACAATTTATGCACATTTATTGTTTAGCAGCAGTGGTTTTGAGCAGTGTTTGTGACATTATCGGTGAAAATTTTGCCAGAAAGGAAGACAACGAATTATTGACACATATGATGAGTCACCAGTTTATTTTAAAAGGTATACCTCCAGATCCCATAACTCTCTTCACTGTGAAGCTTATATCTAAGAGTTAATTTAACTATCAAACTAATTTAAATGCTTTTATACATTGACAAATCTTTAATCTTAAAGTGAAAGTGATTTATAGCATATTATGACATTGAAGAAGGTCTTTGGCAGATTGTCACTGCAATGGTTTCTATAAGAGACATGGTTGAATTCTAAACTTCCAAATCAAATTTTCACATTTTTTTGTTTGCAGTTCCTGTATTTCTCAATCTGGTTTCATTGGTAATAAAAAAAACTTCTGTGTTGAAGCTTTCTCCCACGCTGAGGTCAAGACACCTCACATCACTAAACAACAAGCTATGTTCAAAGAAACATCTTGAGGTCAACATCATCCACAGTAACGGTGTGAAAGGGAGCTGCTCTCAGCTGCTCCCTGAGTGGATCTGAAGAGGAAATCATAAGGAGAAAATGACAGTGCCTATTGGGAAAATATACTAGTGGTAAATTAAGAACCTTAATGATCATGGTTACAGTTTGACATCTCTTGACCACATGTCAGAAACCACTTCAAATTTCAGCGTGTCTTTGTGACTCTGACCACAAGAGGGAGACAGGCCTCTGGTAGTGAGTCAGGATTCACACTCTCTCTCATACATGCCCACTGATTTTCCTTATACTCATAGAAGCTGCTATAACTTGATTGAAAATTGACAAACTATGTCATATTTATATTTTTTTTAGTCTTACTTGAGTGAAACGATGGTCAACTTTACACACTGATGAACAAACTGTATTTGTCTTGAGGAAATTAGAGGTTAATAACCTTAGGCTAGACTCATTATGTGTTCATGGTGACAAGAGCCAATATATACATTTAGGCTAAAGTTAGTAATGTAAGCATTACTCAAGTGCTGTCCTCAAAACAAATGGCTTAAAATATAGTTATCAGTGTGTCCAATAAATATTCCCATTGACTAATCAAGAGTCCATGCCTCTGTGACAAAGGGGAGGTGTTTGAAACTGTCCTCCCTATTCACTTGAATTGAAAAGCTACAAACTAACACAATATGCGCTTCAAATTGAAAGTTTCAATCATACCATGATATTTCTACCTGAAATTACATAAAGGTTGCGTCTGTTTTTAAGTAAAATTTTGTTCATATCGCACTTTTCTAAACACAAATTACAAAGTGCTTTGCATTACCAATAATGTAAATTACACGAAATTATAACAGAAAAACTAAACACAGAGTAGGTGCACTACAAAAAATATTTAAAGTGTATTCAAAAACAAACACACACAGATAAGACAAAATAGAAATCTAAATAGGAGGCCAATAGATCACTGGAAAGCCAGCCTAAAAAAAGCATGTTTTTAATTATTCTTTTTAAAACAGTCTACAGATTCGGTTGATCTGATGGAAGGGGGAGACTGATCAGAATCTGGGAGCCATGACTGCAAAAGAGCAGTTACCTTTGGTTTTAGATTGGTCAGTAACCAGGAGGTTCTGATTTGACGACCTGAAAGGTTGAACAGTAGTGTGTGGGGCCAGAAGCTCAGACATACAAGCAGGGGCTAGGCCATGCAGTGCCTTGAAGACAATTAAAAGAATCTTAAACAGAATTTTGAATTTGACTGGCAATCAGTGCAAAAAGGCTGAAATTGGTGTAATATGGGAATGTCAACCAGTTGTAGTTAGAAGCCTCACTGCAGCATTTTTAACTAACTGAAATTGTGCCATAATATTGTGATTAAGACAAGGAAAAAAGGATTTACAGAAATCAGATGGGAGAAGATGAATGCGTGAACGATATGTTCTAAGTCAGAGGTTGATGGTAATGATTTAATTTTTGCAATGTTTTTTAGCTGAAAAAAAAAAGACTGAATTTATTAATGTGATGGTCACATTTTGGGGGGGATCAAAAATAACAGCAAGATTTCTAGAGTGTTGTTTAACAGAGGAGGCAAGTGGACCAGTTTGAGGAATTGTGAGGACAGATGATGAGAGTCTCAGTTTTGCTGGAGTTGAGTTGAAGGAAATTATGAGACATCCTATTTTTTTTTACAGCAGTTAAACAGCGAGGAGGTTGGTGTAATCATTTGGTTTTACAAAAATATATAACTGTAGTCGTCGCATAACAAAGATACACTATAAAACCAAATTGAGTGATTATCTGGCCAATTGGAAGCATTGGGAGAACATCAACGGGCCAAGGACAGACCCCTGGGGTATCCCGTATGAGAGTGGAACAAATGATTATGCATAATTAACCAAAAAAACCTTCTGTTTGACAAATATTAAATAAACCGTTGTAGTGCTTTCCCTGAGACACCAACATGTGTATTTAATTGACTGAAGAGGATTTTGCAATCAGTTGTATCGAAGGTAGTACTAACATTGAGTAAGACCAATACAGAATGTTCTCCCCTGTCAGCCAGATTGGCATTTAACAAAAATGTTGTCCCTTCTACAACTTGAAGTAGCTGGTCAGCGATGATTTTTTCCCAATATTTTAGAGATAAATGGTCATTTTGAGATGGGTCAAAAAGTATTCAAATTGGATGGATCAAGATCAGGCTTTTTTAAGAGTGGCCGGACACTGTCTTAACACTGTCCACAATGTAGCCGGAGGTGACGGACAGGTTAATAATTTTGAGAATACCAGGTCCAATGACAACTAAAACCTCTGTAAAGAATCTGGAAGGTATGATGTCAAGTCAGCAGTTTGTTATTTCTGTGCTTACTTTTTGTGTTATTACCACTTTTAAACAAAAGTCTTTCAGACAGGAAGTCTTTTGAGATCGATGTGCACTAGCTGTTCTCCGGATCTTTGCTAGTGAAAACAAACTCAGCAGTTCCTGAGCAAGTGTATGTATTTAGCACATCTTTGAGCATAACAACACAAGCCATTATGACTGAGGCTGATTTTAAGATTGATTTTGAACTTGAGGGAGAACCCCACCACACTGAACCATATTTATTTGAACCAGAATATACAGAAGAGGAACTGCGCAAACGAGGTGCTGCGAGAGCCAAACAAGCAGCACTCCAGCCAGCAGTGGTTGAGTATCCAAAAATAACAAAAACTGAGGATGTTTGGTGGTGTACCTGCGGTTGTTGTGTACCCGTAGCACCTAAGGATGAGTATGTATGCTGCAGGGTATAGGGCTCAGCAGATGCAACTCTGTTAGAGCTGGAGAGAATGACTGAAAACAATGAAGAGATGTGTTTACTGTTTACTTCCAGCCACACATAGAGACAGCTGTGCTGAGGACAGATGCCCAGGATCAACTTGAAGAGGAATGGTAGCTCAAAGGTCCCAGTGGTGATGTGAGTCATAGAGTAACTTACGCAAGTTCTAAACAGCATAAATGCTGCAGGATAATAGAGAGGAGCGAATACTTACTCACATATGTCCAGCTCCACGTCATCTGAGGAACCCAGGACGCAACTAATACAAACATTTTTAAGGAAAAAACAGAGTACATATACATATATATGATCTGCTCCACAGGTTTGCTTTGATGATTTTCTGTAGTATTTTGTTTAGTGGCTGCGGTAATTTGGTCATACCTGTGGATCTGTGTGACTCTGCTAAAGCAGGTGGTTTCCTAAAGAGAAAATTTAGAATTTAAGGATCATAACAGAACTTTGGAGGTTAACCTGCAAAAAACCACAGGAAGAAATACAAAATGGCTGCGGGCATGTGGGGTGGGGGTGGGGATGCCACGATAGGTAGAAAGAGTTACAGCTCTGAGCCCGGTGTTGCACTTCTGTCCATGTACGTTTCTGATCAATAATCATATAATTATTAAATCCCCAGTCAGAATATCTCAGTGAAATGTGTATGTGAAAAAGCTAAAACTCCTTGTGCCTTTTTTATTTCTTATGGTGGAAGTAGGGGCAGGAGGAGAAGCAGAAGCATGATGTGACCTTTAGCGGGGCACAGAAACACTTTGTGTCAGAGGTCACATTTAAGATTATTGGAACAATATGTGGGCTCTGTGTGGAGACAGACAAGTCTGTTAATGTGGAGAATAACAACACAGTCAGTACTTGGGGATGTGTTGGATAGTAGTTTATTTATTAATCTATCACTATGCTTTGATTTAGTGACATATCATGAAAAAATATTGGATGAATAGTCATTAAATTTTGATCCAGGCATTCAGCTGTTTCAGAAAAATGCTAGCATGGAATGCTAACTTGGCAGGTTAACACGTCTAATGTAAAGAAGCAGCATACAAGGTAGGATCTGACACAGTTTTTCTGGTGTGTACAGAGCACCTATTGTAAACAAGCACAAATTCATTATAACTGTGACCAACAGCTAAAAGTATTACAGTCATCTTAGGCATCACATGTTGTCATAAAGTTACAGCTGCATCATAAATGTATTTTCAAGTAAAGTGACTGTGTTGAGTAGATTAAAGTGTATTGTTGAGATGCAATACTGTGTGCTTCTTTGAATGTTAAATCCTTTCTTTACTGTTTAGTTTCCCACTACCAAGCCCCCTTTGCCAGTTGGCCCAAACAGTTACTCAGCTGTCCTTTAGCTCATGACCAACATTTACTCTCAATCTTGTGCAAGTTCATGAATCCATTTGGAAGTTATGTGTGTTTTCTAGGCCAATTTCAATACCACACCCCCCTCTAGCCAATTGGCATACCCTTCTACGGTGAAAACTGTGGCCGCAAAAAAATGGGGGATTTCTGTGAAGCAATCAACTGATTGACTGACCAACCGACCTACAGAGCTGCTGGTCGACAAATAATTCCTAAAGAACTGCTAATAAAGCTAGTAAGCTGTAGTTGTCGTGCAATTGTTTTCTTTGGGAAAGAAAGAACATGACCATGTATGCTGGTCAAAGTGTGTCTTTTCCGACACTAATTCACAGCACATTGTACAAGATGGAAGGTGTTTTTTAAGCATTTTAACAGCCGTTTGAAATTCACTTCCAGACGCTTCTGACAAAAAAAACAAAAAAAAACAGCCTGAAGTCTAAAAGTTCATCAGTCACATTATTGGACATGTGACAAGCATCTTGTGGTGACCTCTCCTCCCTCTGCTGTTATTTTTGTTTAAAGACTGTTGACTGTCAGTGATGAAAACATTGTATTGTATCATGTATCATGTATTGTTCTGTTCCCTGGAATCCAGTACATATAATTTGTATTGTAATACAGTTCAGTGCATTGACAAGCTGTCAGATATAATGATAGCGAGTGAAGAATTGACACTCAATAATGTTTGGGTTTTTTTTTTAAAGGCTGCAGCATAGCTGTTACAAAACCCTTGTTTTTCAGCAGATATGTCTTATAACTTGTCTGCTGAGCTTGTGCTGATGTGTCAGTCAAACCCATTTTGTCTCAAACAGATTTAGTGATGAATGCGTTTTTCAAGGACTCAGCAAAGGGCAAAAGAGAACCTCAACTATTTACTGGCTGAATAACTAAAAAAGAGAGAACAATGCTCAAAGAATTTAACTACTCTACTGTAAACTACCATCTTCAGCTACCTAAGCCTGACTTTTTTGCATCTTCGTCATTTACAACCCCCTTATGACTGATCAATGGAAATTCCCTCAGAATGACAGACAACAGCAGCCTGTATTCATATATAGGCTCGAGAAAATCCGGAGCTTTGGTTAATTCATTACTTTGGTGATGCACAACTACTGCAGTCGGTCAAATTACAGCACACATCAAAAACAAACACCTGCTGCTCTCGTTTCAGGTCTGAAATCACGTCACGATTAGATTGCAAAGATGTTCACAGAAACAATTTAGATCGATCTCCATTTTATTATGTATTTTTTTATTTTTGGGCAGTTCAAATGTTTGTTGAATTGAAATTTTAAGTTAATTGTAGAAGTGTAGATGTATCGTGTTGAAATTTTTAAATATATGTATATATTTTTAAAATTAGGTTTCATTGATTAATTGTGCCTTTATGTAGAGGCTAATTGTTTTTTTTCCCCATTATTTTGCAAGTTTGTCATTTGTGTAAGCTCATTTCACGTTTGCTACATTACTGACAGCACTTGAAGGCAGCACTGTCAGGAGTCAGCCAAAAAGGAAGCACTGCGCATGCTCAAAGCATCCTCCACCCGGTCGGCATGGTGAGATGCTGATGCGTAGAAAACCATCTTTCTACAGCATTTTTTTTTGTCGAATTAATGTGCAGGATGGACAAATGTGAAGAGTTTTCTTTTTCACTCCGCAGGTTGTCTGCCCGCTCTCCTCCTCCTCCTCCTCCGGCAGCTCTATGGATGGGAGGAAGGGGGAGGGGGGGATACCTTAAAGAGGAGGGAGTGGGGGTGGATGCAGCCTTATCAATAGCAGGTTGCTGCCTCTGATGATCCAGTTCAAACTAGTTCTGCTTGCCCACAGATGCGACTGTGGCACACTTCCACAGTGAGCTGCAGGTTTACACATTTTCATGTGTCTTCAAAGAAAATATGAACTTGTGGTTTAATTTCTTTACAGCATCATATGTATTTATAGGGTGTGCCAATGCGCAATAGGCTAACTGCTGTTTAGACTTTTGTTTCCAGTTATATTAGATAACAGGGTGACGAAACTGTTGCCATTAACTGGAGAGTCAAGCTACAGCTCTTTCATTCCCTGCTCTTTCTATTGATTATTAAAAATAACGAAAATACAATCAATGCCAGCACTATTATAAAGGCTTCAATCTGTATAGTAAACGTCACGGTTAATTATGGGGGGACAACAAAGGGCCGGATCGAGCATCATCATCACGGCCGCCACAGCCGTGCGTAACGCCGGTCGCTGGTGCTTAGAAAGCGCGGTGCAAGTTGTAGACAAACCGGCTAATGGGAGGTTTCGGATGCGCAATAAAGCGAGATAAAAATCTTCGTGTTAGGGCTGGTGCATGACAGGAGCAGGGTTACAAAAGCGAAGGGAAGCCGTGGAGGAATCACTGCAGTGCAGCAGAGCTGTCAGTCAACAGGCAGGGGAGGCTGCACAGCCCACTGCGAGCCTGCGGCCGGTGCCCAGACAGAGGGGCGACTACCAGCTGAGTTTAAGGCTCTGGTGTCTCATAATGTCGATTCATGTGAGGGTTTAAAAGTTTATGTCTTTTATGACAGTATTCCCAACCCCTCCCTTTTTTTTAATCACAGTAGCATATTTTATCTGCGCAACAACCGAGATGCCCGCGATCTAAGGAGCTTTGGGAGTACAATGAAAATCAAGCCATTTTCATATCAGGTTTTTATAAAAAAAATCAACACTATAAATTGTTTTAAGCCGCCATTTTCAAGGAAAGAGTCTTATATTTCTAAACCGCAATCGCAGTGCTGCTAGGATTTCCTCCTGTTTGACGCATCGCCCCCGCGTTACCTTGCGCCTTTGTGCCGCGTATCGCATCCTCTAAAGCCACGGCAACTCAGGGATCCTCCTCATTCAAAGACATAATGAAGACAGCCCTGTTCCAAACAACCTCTCTACGCAATCTCACCATCACACCCCCTCCTCATGAGCCCACATCCTCAAAATACACACTTCGCCGGCACAGAAGCCCGATCAGACGCACAGAGAGCGACTGTGTCCCTCCTCCCGCGTCCATCAGCATTTAACGACGCACCGCTTCCACCAATCTGTGCAACGAGAGGACCACCCCAACCCCTGAACCTGAATCTACCCGCCCTGTCCGTTTATAAATACTGCTTGAATCACACCGGCAAGTCTTGGTCGTCAGAAACGCTCAGGGTTGCAGCAGAACATCCCCCTTCGTCTTCTCCCCTTCATCGTTTCTCTGTTTTTTAAGAAAATCTCACGCCATCATCCATTTTCACTCTCATTCTCCCCCCTTTTTTCAGAACTGTAGTTGTTTTTTTGCGGCCAGTTGCATGCATTTTACGTCTCCCAAAATGGTTTGCGAGACTAAAATTGTTGCGGATGAACACGATGCTATACCTGGGACCAAAAAAGAGTCGATCATGTGGAGCTCTCCTCCGTCCAGCGCGGCTCTGAACCCCGCCGAAGCCAAGGATGTGAGGAAAGATGCGGTTTTTATCCGCGAGTTCGAGCGCGGGGATCAGGAGGAGGTGCGGCGCATCTTTTACGAGGGTATTATGGAGAGGATACCCAACACGGCGTTTAGGGGGCTCAGGCAGCAGCCCAAGACTCAGTTTTTATACGCTCTTCTGACAGGTAAGTACCCTCATTGTATTGCATCATGTATCATATGGCCCTTTTATTCCAACGTTGAATTTCAGAGCGCTTCTCCAGTTACAACTTGAACAAAAAAAACCCCTTAACATTAATTATAGGAGTTATTTCTGAGCTCATATCACACTGTAGGCAAATGCGCTTTTTGATGCTTGCGTCCACAGTGTGATTTATTAGCGGCACTTGTCCTAAATCCCGCACAAATCTGACGGCATGTTGCTCATCATGCAACAAAAGGCATGGCCGCGGCCAGGCGCATGCTGCATGTGTGGAACCGGCGGGCCTGCTGATGATGTGATGACATGCCGGTGCCGTGAATGAACGCGTGAATGAATTTTTGAGGATTGGCCCATAGGGTGCGCGCACGCACCCGAAAAGCACTCCCCCGCGTGCCCCGATACCCCCCCAACAACCACCTACCCACCCCCGCGCGCAGCAGCAGCCAATGCGCCAGTCATGCACTCATCTCATTCGGCTTTTGTTGATGTTACGGGCGCAGATTAAAGCCTCGTGTTTCGTGACTGGCGCTGCTGCGCACGTCAAAACCAAACAAACTGTCACCTGTTCCGTGTCTGAACTCATTGCGTCATTTCGGCGTTAATTTGACTCCAACAAAGCCACAAAATATGAAATCTGGCTTGGCGAATCTCCTAAATTCGATTTCCCTCCATGCATCTTGGCAGTGAAAATGGTTGAGAATCTTTCACAGGACATCTTCTCCCCTCCACATGTCAGCGCTCATGTTTCATGCCACCCTGGGGTGCAGTGGAGTAAACTTAACTCGAGGTTATTGCATGCCACGCATCAACATGCTATGCAGCATCCAGCCTGCCTGTTTGTTTCCCTTTGCGCCCCCCAGCGTCAAATCCGACTAATTACTCCCACATGTGCAGAGCTGGTCTGATAGATTTAACGTGTGCTTCTACCAACAAATCTCAAGTTTCACATTTTGTGCTCCTGCAGCTTTACTAACGAGCCTTACTTTACAGTTTGATGAAGCTACCTTGAGTGATCTCTCCTTATAAAAATGTTCATATTGTACCATGGCAACAGAATGTCATGCAACTGATTCACATGCTGATGCTTACACATGTAACATTGCCTCTGCTCGTTTTTTCTTCTGTGTCTGTGTGTGGGGTCAAATTCCGCCCAAATCAAACATGTGATTCTCTTTTCTGACAGGTTTCGTTTATTTTTCTTCCATTTCTCCATAGTAATGTGCTTTTTCGTGACCAAATCCGTCACGCTGACCTGCTGCGCGCCCCTCATTCTCATGGGCGCGCGCTACTACTACAGCAGGAAAGTTATCCAGAGTTATCTGGACTGTGCTCTGCACACGGACATGGCTGACATAGAGGCTTATTACATGACACCCACAGGTAAGACGAGGGAGAGAAGTCACTGCTCTCATTGTGTGACGAACGAGATGAATGTGCTTTGACAGGTTTGTCAGTTGGCAATGCTCCACCGCCGGTGTTGATTTTGAAAATGAATCCAGAGGTAAAATGATAAAGACAAGGTATTTAAAAAGTTAAGAAAGTTAAGGCCCGCAACTTTACCTCAGCAGGAAGTATTAAAGACAAAGAACATCATTAGATGAAGGGCAAAGTGACTTATAAAGTACTTGAAACTGTAAAATTGGCTCATTCTTGAGAGTCTTCAGGCAATCCAGAGGCAACTCATCAAATATGCAGGTCGTCTCTCTGCTTTCCTTCCCCTCCACCCTTCTTTCCCACCCCTCCTCCCTGTCTCTTTCTCCACTCCTTCCCCCACTTGCTTCCTCCCTGAGCTCCACTTTTGGTCACGGGCTGGGAGTAAGGAGGGGGTGGTGCTGCATCACAGGGCCATTGATCGCATAGAGGAAACTGCTGATACACTTTCTGCAGTATGCTCGGTGTCGGCAGGGCTCATTTCCTCCTCTAAAGCTTCTAATTGGAAAAATCAATCCACCCCTGGTATCATCTCAAACTATTCATTCTCCTCAGGAGCTGAGCTTCGAGCGCGAGTCATGGCGGACCACAAACACGTGTTCGTACGCACACCCTCGTTCCCTGTGACTTCATGTACACTTTTATCCCCGGTTAACCTAAACCACTTGGCCAAATATAAAAGGCAGGTGTTAGTTAAGCCAGTCAATTGCCCCCCCCCCTCCATTGTCTCTTTCTCTGACAGTGTGCCCTCTGGCCTGGTAGTCCGCTGCACACACAATTGCAATCCAGCATTCCCATTATTGCCGCAGAGCGCGATGGTTTAGAGGGGGTCAGGCACCACTGCTCTTGGACAATGCTTATGATTATATCCGTGCAAACTGAATGGGCCCAGGGGGGACGAACACCTGGGCACCAACACGCAGTCCTGACAGAGAGGCACCTCTCACATCATCGTCACTTGTTGTGGTGCGTGTCAAGGCATCGCAGGTAGCACGTAAACATTAGTGGTGACGTAGAGAATGCAAACTCGATGAACTTAGAGTCACTGAAAAGACATTTTCTCCGTCAGCTTCTTGGTGTGATGGATTATTTCTGACATTTTTCTACCAAAACAGGATCAAGTTTTGGCTGTTTTACACGAGATGTCAGTTTGCGCTCTTCTTCGCTGGTTTTAAAGTTGGCAGGGCTCCGCTGAAAAAAGGCGATGTCACGCCCTGTCATGCACAAATGAGAATTTGGCAAGGTTAGAATCAAAATCTGATGACAGTTGGCCAGTTGTTTGTTGCTTTAAATTGATCTACAAACACACGTTTTTGACTTAAACTCCTACTGATGTTCAAAAAACATTTACTTCTTAGCTTATTTTGTCATCAACATTTAATGCTACGTGAGAAACCTTTTTATTTAATGAAGCTTTCAGGCCCTTTAGGCTTATTTTTGTCAGTGACAGCAGGGAAACAAAAATATCTAAACTCAACCATCCTTCCCTCATTTTTGAGCCACTAGCTGTAGAAAATAAGAGCACAGAACGGTGACTTACCTGAGTATGGGGGTGAAAATCAGCCTCATATTGTACTTGCAGGAATCAGGTATTAAGGGCCACTGAACTCTTCCTCAGTACCAGACAGCTCTGCAAACTAGCTTCCATTACACAAAGATGCTAACGTAGCTATTAGGTAGCGCTAGTGCTGAGAAGTTCATTGTTTTGACAGAATCTGGCACTGAAACAGTAAATGCTAGATTGGTCATACTCATCTGTCAACATCTCAGAACAAAGAGCTCAAAGAACACTGGGTAGCGTGCAGTAGGCAGTTATACAAACTGGAAATTAACTTGTTTTACCTGATATGGCAGTTAAGTTAAACAGAGCTTGAAGGGTGGTAATGACAATGGTAAATGTCTATTCAAGACATGTGGGTAAAAAGTTTTTGCAAGAAAGTGACACAAGGACTGATGTGTGTGTGTGTGTGTGTATTAAAAATTTTCAGGCTTCATCTTTTAGAGCTTAAAACATAATTTGTCTTTAGTGTGTGATAAATGAGATGTCTCGGTTTGGTTTGATGATCAGTGGGAGCATCGCAGAATATAAATGTTGTTCTGTTGCAACCCAGCAATTAATCAACTTAGTGGGAAATGCTGCTTGAAATGCAGAGAGGAAGAGAGACGCAAAGACTGAAAGAAAAGGAGGGGAAAAATCTTTATAGCAAAATATGAACTGAACAAATTTTAAAGAGTTTAGGTAATCAAGGCAGGCTGACGGACTGAATGGAGCCACATCACTCTGCTGGCACTTAAAGCCAGCTGTCACTTCTTTCATTTGCCCCGTAATTAAGTGTATGTGTGTGTGTGTGTGTGTGTGTGTGTGTGTGGGGCAGTGAGACCGTAAAGCAAACAGACAGCACAATGGTTGGAAGTATGAATGTGTATGGCTGCACAAAAAAGATACAAGCTTGTGTACTCAACAAAACCAGGCGCTGATAAAGCAACAGTTTTACCTGCAATTTGATCTTAATCTGATTTTATGTCGAAAAAGCACTGTTTAATAAGAATGTGATTAAAAATTATAATAAGTTTGTTTATACAGCACCTTTCAAAACAACAAAGTGCTTTACAATTACAAGAACAGCAATGAAAATAAGCAGTAAAACAAACGAAGAAGATCCCAAAGATTGCTAAAAATATGATAAAAGTTACAACAAAAGCTAACTGTTAAAAAAAAAAAAAGCCAGTTGATAAAAGTTTATCTTAAAAAGAGATTTAAAAGAGGTTATGGAGTTAGGCTGCCTGAGATATCCAGACAGGGAGTTCCACAGCCGCGGGGCCCGAACTGAAAAGGCTCAGTGATTAAATTCAGTCAATCAAATTATACATTCTTCTCTGGATTGAAGAGTCTGGTTGATTTTAGAAAGGATTACACACGTTTTTGATACAACTCTTGATTGAAAAGTTGTTGGGTTTTTTTTTTCAAGATAAGCATCTGACAAATTTAGAACACATTTGGACAAGAGCAGCCCTACGAAAAAAAGAAAAAAAAAGGAAAAGTCTTTTTCTCTTTCAGTGCAAAAACTTGTGCTGTGTAAATGGTCCCTTAAACACAACCTGTGTTGGAACAAATCTTTTTGTACCCTCTGACTCCAGCTCTTTCCATCCAGCATTCTCTGTCTGTTCTTGGAGAAGATAAACCAATCATGAGTCAATATGGCAATCGATATCCTCCAATGGTGTTACCAACAATACCACATTTGCAAAAAAAAAAAAAAAAGAAGTAAAATAAGTCAAAAGACTAACCGTAGCTAAATGTCATCGGACTTGTTCCTTTTTTTACGCCTTCATCCACAAGCAGCTTTCCTGATTCCTTGTAAAACACTGAGCTAATCTCTTTGTATTCTCCTCGGCTCTGAATAATCTAATATACACACTTATTAATCCATGTCGATGTGTTACCAGACTAGATAAGACTTGAAAATTCCTCCTAACAAGAAATGGTCATGCAGAAACTGGTAGAACTACTGGCAAGAAAACCGCAAACAGTGTCACGAAACATTTGACCCGTTGCAGGAGTCTGTGTTTTATTTGGCGGCGGCTGCTTGTGTAAAATCTTTGAGATTTAGCCGATCAGCGTGTGCACACTGTGGCGATGGAAGCCAAGTGAAACACTCGGGTCCATCTGGAGAATTAGAGTCAGTTGTGCAAACGAAACATAACTTGTTTGGTTTGTGACAGTTTCATTGTTTACATTATTTATGTGTCGAAGCCTATTTTACTACTTCTGTATTATTTTTTATGCCATTCACTCTCCCTCAAT
>JAQLOL010000016.1:13721197-13734678 GCA_029783665.1 Naso thynnoides | reverse complement strand
TTGTTTACATTATTTATGTGTCGAAGCCTATTTTACTACTTCTGTATTATTTTTTATGCCATTCACTCTCCCTCAATATTATTAATGAGCATATTTTTGCAAAGATTCTGGTTTATATCATGAAATTCCTGGGTAGAGTAGCAAGCTAGCTTTTTGGACGTGTTCAGCTGTGAAAGCTAACACTATTATTATTTTTCTTTTTTCAGCCTTCCAGAGGTTTAGCCAGCAGCTAAAATATTCAAACCCATCTCAAGTGATAACCCTTTCCAGGAAGCAAACACCAGGCAAAGCGACTGCTCGTGGCACCTTTTACTGTGTGTTCATTTGCACAACATTTTTTCCAGCGTTTCTCATTGTGTCACGGGCCTGGTTCATGTCAGCACCTATTCTCATCAAATCGTGTTCACACAGTTGTTCGCTCGTCTCACAGGAAATCAATGCCTGAGATACCATTATCACGACTCTCCATCACTTAATCCCATTGGGACAAAAAAGGCATTTTTAAACAGCTTTTCTGAAAAGAGAAAACAACTTTAAATACAGACTGAAGGAAGTTTCCCCTTGTGTGTGAGCGCTTTGGTGGGTGACTGACCCCCTTCCTCGCACTTGCTCAATGGCTATAGGTCACTCTGAAGCAGCTTAGAGCCAAAAAAGTGAGTGTAATATAATGAGGGCGAGACTAGACACTGAGCCAAATCCTCCCCAGCTTGATGTGATACCCACTCAGTAATACGGTCTGTTTAATGAGACGTCATGACCACTGCAGCCTTCATTAACACAGGAGACTTCATAAAACCTGCTGCTCAGTCTCATTGTAGCTGTATAAATGGGTGTGTTTGTGTGTGTGCGTGTGGAGGGATCAGTTTAAGCTTGCAGTTTCAGGGGAGAGAGCAGCTTCCTCTGTTGGTACCTGCTGTGCTTATTTTAGCTCTGAGTGACAGAGCGAGGGATGAGGGAGGCCAACAGGAAGAGAGAGAGAGAGAGAAAATGTGTAAAGGGAGAGAAGGAGGTGAGTGCTACACAGAAAATGGGGGCATCTGGAGGAGTTGTGTGATCCTCAATTCTAAGATTTATTTTGTTTGTGTGCGAGAACGAGAAGCAGTTAGCTGCTGGGATCTCCTGGGTTGATTTCTGACACCTCAGATTAATAAGGCATCCTCCCTCGTTCTATCCTCTGCTTTTCTTTCCCTCCCTCCTGTTGCGGTTTTTGGGCCTCAGCGCTGTCGGTCTTTCTCCCACCTGTATCATTCCTTCGCCTCCTCTTCCTCTCCAGTTCTCATTTATGCCGAAGGTGCAGAGGAGGTGCTGCAGCCACCTGGGTTATCCATCATCCTAGCATAGAGGAAGTGATGGTTCCTCCCAGCCATTGAAAAGCCTCCAGTGTCTTCGAAAAGCAGGAAAATACAGAGAACAACAGAAAAATTTCGTTTACTTCTATTCCGTTATCTGCGGCAGCGGACAAGTGTGTTAATTAAAACAAAATTAAAAACAAGCAAATTTTTAAACTGTACGTACTAATGTTAAATTAACACAATTTAGAGCAGGGGAACAACATTTAAGTCTCTAAACACAAATGTATGATTAAATTCAAAAACAATTAGCCAGTTAGACTAAGGACATTAATTAAACTTACTTAAAATTAAACAAAACTAAAACTAATTAACTAAATTAAAACCATATTTATAATCCATTAATGTTTGAAGTCAATGTCAAGAATAAAATGGAAAATATTTGTTGTTTTAAGCTTATGAAAGGGGGAGGATTTACTGCTTTTTTCAGTTTTCAAACATAAACTGGAAATTTGGAGGTTTTGAACTGTCTGTTGGAAAAAACAACCAGGCAAAATGCCCCTATGAAAAATTCTGACAGACATGTTTTTTATAATTTTCTAACATTTTTAAACAATGTCATCCCAGAACAATAGGCATTGAAAAATTAGCTGCACCCCAAGCAGAAACACAATATGAGTTGAATAGTTTAACATTTGGTGAAATGCATTTATTCTTTTTTCTTGTGGGCTAGATGAGAGAATAAACAGCACTCTCATCTCTGTATACTAAATACGAAGCTACAGCCAGCAGCTGGTTAGCTTAGCTTAGCATGCGTACTGGGAAAGGGGAAAACAGCTACCCTGACTCTCGCTAACTCTTTTAAATAATCATCCTGTCACAGTTCAAGCCAGGTTGTTCTTTACATCAGTGGCTGATTTTGCTGACTCCAGCCTGTACATAGTGAGAAACCAGAGAACTCACAGTGCATTACTCAAACTGCACGCTGCAAGAACATGCACACGTGCATCTTTTGTTTCACATGCTTTAATCAATAGTGAACAAAGGCACTCAATGGAGAGAGCAGATGACATGTCAACAGCAGCTTAATTAACTGCAGCATTGTGCAGCTTGACGCTGGTGACCAATCAGAGCGCTAGATCACAACAGATAAGCAGTTTTAAAGCCTGTTATTGGTAAGTGAGTGATTACTTGTGTGCTTTATCGATTAAAGGTGATTTCTGCAGTTTGAGCCGAATACAGGAACTTTGCAGAGGTCTAGATTGTAAAAACACAGAGTCACATTTTGTGTGTTGGTGTGAAGGCTGGCTGTATGGCCTTTGACCCCGGAGACGAAGAGGGGGAGAGAGGGGCGCGGGCTGGAGCAGTAGCTGCCATGTCAACAATGGCATGCACACAGTAAAGTGTAGCATGTGTGTAAAATATGGGCATGTATCTGCATGCTTGCGTACAAACAAACAACATGCGTTGATGGTCAGGAGGGCAGTAAAAGCAACAATAAAGGGTCGGATAATGAGTCTGTCTGAGCTAATGGACGTGTAAAAGGAAGGGAAGCTCGATGTATGTGAGAAAGTGTGACCACACACACACATCAATGCATCCTTTGCATATTGAGTTTGGCTCAAAGTCCAAGTTAAAGGCTTCTTCTGCTGTATATCCAGGCTTCAAAACACATGAATTATTCATTTTCTGTATCGGGCGGTCACCCTCACTTGTCCGTGACAGAGGAGGAAACTGCTGATGCTCTGGTTATACATGACAGGCTAATCTATACTCCCAGCATGCACTCTGACCTGGGAAGGAATGTGTGTCTGTGTGTGTGTTTGTATGAAAGGGTGTTTGTGTTGTATAAGGCCAAACAACACTGAAGAAAATCACTTTCAGAAGCATCTTCAGCATTTCTACTTCAAAGGGACAGGCCGTGCATTAAAATGAACTGAATTTGTGCTAAAGCTGCTTTAAAGTTAAAACAGCTTCCGGGTCATGGATTTAATATAAAAGAGGAATGTGTATGACAAAGAAAATATCTAAAGTGTTCCCTTCGACCTTCAAGATTGAGTTTGATAGCCAGGCCCAGTCAAAGCACAATTTACGTGTGACTTTTCTAGCGAAGTGAGACACAAAAATGTGTTGAAAATTGATTATTAGGATAGAAAATAAAGCATAACGTTGCACCACATGTATACTAAGTGGAGATATAAACACCTACTTCCCACAAAATGCCTGGCAGGCCACATTAATCATGCAGTGATGCAACAGTTTCCCAGTCAGACTCACTCACTGGTGTTTAACATACCCTGCAACAATGACACACATGGCGCGGCTATGAAAACAATAACACATGAAAACAGCAATAAATTCCCTGTTTAATCATTAGAACACATGCTAAATGGAAACAATGCACAGAGTCAAGCCACTTATCAGCTTTTGTCAGGGCTTACACCCACAGAGCGCTCAGGACGGCGTCTTACTGAACTACAGCACAGCGAGGCGGAGTCTAGACTCAACGCCTATCAGCTAATTTAGCCCTCAAGGTTTCATCGGAAGGCAAAAGAGAATAATCTCGTTAGACGCCTTGAAAACTGCTCCTCAGTGTCGCTTGTGTGGTATTTTTCTGTTTCTTTTAACACACGCTTCTTATCACAACATCAGCCAATATTTAAGACTCCCACGCACATGCACAGCGGCACATTAATATTGCGGTAAAGTAGTTAAAGAAATTAAATCTGTCGTATTGAGAATACGGTAATCAGATTTTCGCAGCGGTGAGAATCATTACGAATGATTTCCAGAGCAGTTCCTCTCTTTTTTCCGCCTTCACTCTCAACCTTGATTTATTCCTTTACTTGAGATCATCTGTTCTCCTCAGGCCCCCCCCCTCCCCCCTCTGTAATAATGGTAGATTTTCTGTCCTCCCTCCCCCCGCCATGTTTTCATGCCCTAGAAGCAATAATGGATCCTTTCAGGCTCATCACTATTACTGTTAACGCAGATGCCTCGGCTGCCTCCTCCCCTGCTCACTCTTTCTGTCAGGGCGGACAGATGAATGACTTCTTCTTTTTCTTCGGTGTCCCTCTTTCCTCTCCTCTTCTAACTCCTTTTTCTGAGTGAGTGAGTGAGTGAGCTCATTCATATGACTGTGCGGCTTCAGTTACACACCCAAACACAGGCGGTGCACTGTATTGGAAGTGTATGAGCTCTACTATTTAGCAATTAGCTCATGCACTGGAGCAACAGAGGAAACTTGTTGCTTTGATATAACAAGTCTTCATTCACTTCCATTTTTTAAGTTTTTTTTTTAGTTTTGCAAGCAAGCAATATCTTTTCCAGTTTAGTTTCAAAAGGGTATTGTCATTTTCATGGCTTAATTTTCCTCTTAGTTTCAGTTTTTTTTCCATAATAACCCTGCTCAGACGAATGAGTCATGCTGGAAAGCTAAAAATAACAACAGTAACTCTTAAGTTTCTACACATATTTTACCTTTGTTACTAGGCAGTAACAAAATAGAGAGTCATGCTAGCTAAGAGGCTGTACTTCAGCACAGCAGTGCTTCAAGCCAAATACTAATGTCACCATGCTAGCTTACACAACCTTGATAATGGTGATATGCTGAGGTTATGCAGACGTTACGTTTATCTGGTTTCTGTTATAGTCAAGAATGCTATCATCTGCTATTAAATTATTAGCATTGACACTAAACAGCTGAGGCTGACAGCTGTGTCATTTGTTTTGAAGATATTTTGGCCATAAACCAAAGAACTGGACAAAACTAGATGAACTGATGATGCATCTCAATGGAAAGTTATGGGTTTACCACAGAAAATCTATTTTATTTTGAGGGGTCAATGAGTGTGTGCCGCAAAAATCAAGGCAATCAATCAATAGTTAGTGGAGATATTTTACTCTTAACAATAGATGCCAACCTGCCAGTGTCAATAAAGTCAAAGGATCCCAAAAGTCATTAGGATTTATCCTCCGGGGACTAAGAAAGAAATCAATATAATGATTTTTTAGATGTCAGTCTCGACTCAAGTGGTGGCCTGACAAACCAACTTACCAAATGACTCTGACGTCCTGTGAGCTGATGATAAAAACTTTCAACGAATCCATTTTATAGGAAAAGTTTTAAAAGGCTTGTTTTTATGTTGGTTAATGAGGGCCTTGGGATTTTAAATGGTAAATGTAAACATACCCAATATATCTTTCAAGCAGCCCTTAATCTGGATCAAACATTCAGTTTTAGATATGCAGACGTGATCTTAATCTCATAAACAGCCTTCTGAAGCGTAATGTTTAGCCTCCTACACACCTCCTCCTCTAACTTTATCTCTGTCCCTTCTGTTCTCTCCACTTCTCTCACTGTTTCTCTCTGTCTCCAGGAAGTGCAGTTCCCAGCAGAAGTAATGAGTGCTAAACTAAATCCATGCAGTTTTCATAGTAGCCGTGTCAGATGCAGCAGATGTGTGGTTCCTTGAGCCGTGATGTCAGGAAGCTGAGAGGTCAATACACGCTGCTCAGCTTACGCAAGAAAAGCAGAGTCAGAGAGGGAGGAGGGAAGGGGAGAGATTAAATATTTGGTTGTTTTTTTTTCCAGTGTAGTTTACAGTCTCATGTGAGTCAAGTGATGTTTTCGAGACGCATTGTTAAGTAATACACAGTCTGACGGGCAGGGAGGTGGTTGGCGGGCGGGCTTTGCTGTGCTGTCCTCATTCCTGGCACAGGCTCATTTCAGACAGATGGTCAGGAAGGTTTTATGGAAGCGTATTCCCCCCTCCTACGCTAACACAAACACACACACAAATGCACACATGCACAAGCATAATAATGCCGGACAAGTGCCGCAGGAGTTGACAGTGCAGCTTTGACATCTGTCTAAATGAAACATCATTCCATAGCATTAAAAAGGCCGCGAGACACTGAACGACTTATGACTTTAGAGACTCCGATTTACAGTTATTCAGGAACGCTCCACATAATCACCTTCACACTTTGGTGGCCCACAGTTGGCAGCAAATAATCACTGTTTGATTAGTTTAATAAGGGTTGAAGGATGTCTATCATCCAGAAATGTACTGACTGTAAACTGCACAGTCATCTGGCCTCATTCTGTTTTATCTGTGTGCATAGTTTTCCCACCAGTGTACCATACCTGCACCCAAATTTTAAATTTATGAGTTATTTTTAGTTATTTGGGATGTTTTAGCACCTCGAGGACTTAGGTATCTTCCTGCATGAATCAAAATGACAACTCCCCTAAGAGATTAGTCAGATTAGACAGTCTCTCAGTGATGCCGTACCCCTGTTGAGCTAGCAGGGCGGGGAGTACTCGGGTTTTCCTGCTGCCAGCTGCAACCTACATAAGACAGTTGTTTGATTCAGTAACAGAAGCCTCCGGATCAGCTTAACACAGGCCTGTAGGGGCATCAAATCCCTGCTAACACACGGAACTCCAGCAGGAGCGCGATGTTAATGTCACTGCCTGTTTTTTGTGTGTGTATGTGTGTGTGTAGGAGTGAGGGATTCAGCAGAAATAAAAGAGAAGGGAGGTTATGTGTAAAGGCAAGGGAGGAGGGAATTTTAGGATTCAGGGCTCATGTACAGACGGACACAGGTTTTTGCCAGTCACGGAACAGTCAGATTTACTTTATCTATAACAAACAGATGGCATTTTAGTACAAAACCACGCAAGTGCTGCAAACACATGTCGTAAATACTGCTGACATTGATGGAAAGGCAGTTTGAACGTGGTCACGTAATAAAACATGCAAGGTTGAGAGGGTCATTTTCTTTGCAAGATTATGATCAGTGAAGAAAATTAAGGAAGACAATGCACCCACGCACTAGCTGTAAACATCGCCTTATTGAGATTCAAAGGGAATCCTTTCAAAATAAGTGAAACGTTATATAATAGTGGCATTTTTTCTTTGAGCATTCAACACCTGTGAACTAGTATTTTTTTTTGTTTTCTAGCTCCGAAACTAAACATGAAACAAATGTAGACATTTCTGCAGCTGGTGATATGGCCGACAGGAGAAATTTCAAGTGGTAAAATAAAAATGTTCTGTGGCTCTTTTCAAAGGGTTTTGTCTAACAAACCATAGCTATTATCACTGAAAATGTCATTTAAAGGCAAGTTGTTGTTTTTTTTTGTCATAAGCATCAATGCTCATACTGTTAAAGTGAGCAGCTTAGAAACTAAAACACAAATGAAGATTGATATTATAACGGGACAATATTTAGGTTATTAGAGTCACTCTGGTGGAGGAGCATTGTCTGCTGACGTTTATATCTGCATTGTCTAACCTCATTTGTATGAATGTGTGTTTGTCTTTTTGACTGTCAGTCTGTTATCAAAGGTCTGATGTATCAACCCAGGGATACAGCAAAGTTCCCTCACACATGAGGGGCTGTAAAAATGTTTTTTCATACCTCTGTACCTGCTCCACTACACTGTGAGCCCTAAGTGACCGCTTGCCCGTGCTTTTAATCAGCAGCGTCTCACTCAGTGGCTAATGCCGTTAGGCACCAGTCAGACACTGCCCCCCTCATTCATCTACTCTCTGCATCCCCTTATTCTATTCTCTCCTCTCAGACCATTTAAGCCATTATGACATAATGCAACATGCTGCTGATGGAAACACAAGACGCTCATTTTGATTTGAGCTCTCGGTGCTCTCATTCAACCATTGTTGTCCTTTCAGTTATTCCTTCCACCCATTTAAAATTTGTTTTGCTTTTCGATGCATGTTTTGTTAAATGAGACGTGTGTGATTTGAAGTATGGTCTCCAGATTCACAGTGCATTGGAGCAGCTAAGTGAGGGTCTCACCCTTTAAGTACCCCTACATAAAAATCTTTATTGATCCAAATAAAATAAAACAGCACTACTAGACTGCATTCTGTAAGGCTTCCTGTTCTTTAGAGTTTGACTTTTTAGGAAGTAATCAATTTGTTTTCTTGCCGGGTGTTTGATGGGAAGATAGATACCACTCAAAACTTCAAAACAGCACCTATGAAACACAATAATAAGCACATCTGAGATGTCTGGTAAGCTGTTTATGTTTCCAATCTTCATGTCAGCTAAGCTGACTGGCTGCTCGCTCTAGCTCTTATCAGATTTATCAAACAGGCATGAGTGGTATCAGTCTCTCCATCGGATGCTCTGCAATTGCTCCCAAAATGTTGGACTATTCCTTTAAGTGTTGAAACACTAATGCTTTCCATTTCATTGTCTCTTGTTCCTGTCAGGCTCCTGTTTCTGGGTGGCGGTGCTGGACGGACGTGTGGTTGGGATCGTGGCGGCGCAGGGCCGCGAGGACGACAACACGGTTGAGCTGAGGCGCATGTCGGTGGACTCTCGCTACCGCGGCAAAGGCATCGCAAAGGCTTTGGGGCGTCGCGTTCTGGAGTTCGCCGTGCGCAACAACTACGCCGCCGTGGTCCTCGGCACGACGGCTGTCAAGTTGGCCGCCCACAAGCTGTACGAGTCGCTGGGCTTCCGCCGAACGGGCCAGAGCGAGGACTACAGGCTCCCCGGGATGAGCCGCTCGCCGCTGGAGAGGCTCTTCTTCCAGATCCGTTACAGCCGCTACCGCCTGCAGCTCCGCGAGGAGTGAGAGGTGACAGGGAGAGAGAGATGAAGAGGGGGAGATGGAGAAAGAGAGGGACAGAGAGAGAGAGAGAGCAACGACCCTCCTTCACCTGAGAGCCCCGACCGCATCCTCTCCTCTGACAGCTTTTATTTATTTTGTGTCATTAGAGATAACTTTGAGTACTTCTTAACACTTTTACTATTTCATCTTTAAAGTCACTAACGTTTTCATTACTATTATGCTTTTGTTGCTGTTGTTTTTGTATTATACTTTTAAATTTAAATAAGAGTTTGTTTCTTTTCCTCTTTTTTATTAAGCTATTTTTTGTACCTTTACCCCTCCCCTTCCATTGTGGGAGAAAAAAAAATTGGCTTTTATGAAAGACATCTAAAGGCAACCCAACTAGACAGCATCCCCTTCCCCTTTGGTTTAAGATCATGTGCTGTGATCAATACTCCCCTTCATTACTATTCCACAATGCCCTCTATACCCCTCCCCCATTACCTCAAGCCTCCACTTCCCTCCCACATTCTTCTGATTTTCCCACAGCAGAATTTAGCAGGCGTGTTCGAGAGTGCAATGAGACATTTGCATTCTGGTTCAAGGGAGTGGACAGAGCAGTGGATGGGTTGGGAGGGGCAGATATGGTTTCCTCGAGAGCTAAACATATATTTAAAAAAAAAAAAGTGGTGTACACTCTCTTTTACAAAAGCTCTGCAATGTTACATTTGGTGTGTGCATTGTGGACAGAGCATTGTCTCACACACTCTCCCACACACCAAGTCACTTGGCTCTTAGCCAATCACTCAAAACACCATATTGAAGCACAGCGAGAGTGTGTTACTGACCCCCGTAGTGAGAGAGAAGGATGACAGGATGGTTACTGGAAGATGCACTGTGTATCCTGCATCCTGGAAAGATCAGAATCAACACAGTGCATCTTCCTCGCACGCCCTCCTCTTCCCTCCCCTTGCTAATTAGTATTATTATTTGACTGGATCTCCTTTCTTTCAATTGTTTTATGGATCTATCATCAGTTAACGGCTGCTTTTCTCCGAAGCTGTGGAGAGGGTCTCTGATTGGTCGAGGTGACAGGAGGGTGGAACTTTCTCACTGCAGAGTCGAGCTGACAGATCCCAAGATACAATATAGCTGCATGTCAGAGCTTGTGTGTGTGCGTATGTGTGATTGTGTGTGTGTGTGTGATTGTGATTGTGTGTGTGTGTGTGTGATGAGGCTATGGTCAGACAGTCGACCATGCTTTCAAAGTGTATAAGGAAAAATTAACCTATTTTTATTTTTGCGTGAACAGACGCGTACCTTTCTCGCGATGAGTCAAGTATTATCTAACTAAACATAACTACTTTCTATGTGTACTTACAAATTGTTTACTGATTGAAGAAAGATACACTAACATTTTGAATATGTTTAGTATTTGACGGATAATTAGTAATTTTATAATAAATTATCACATTGTATTATGCAAATTTTGCTGTCAAAACTACAACAATTACAAAGTAGCTGCAGTCTACTCTCCACATAAGTAATCCAGGTTATTGGGGAACAACTTGGGCAAGATGTGATTACTAGCAATACTTGCAAACCTACAGTAAACGACTGAGCACAAAGAGCAAATAATTACTGAAACTGATTATTGGCATTCGTACTCCCGCTCCCCCATGTATTTATATTGTGTATACAGTTGAAAACTCATGTAGCGAACAAAACGTCAAAGTTTCTCCCATAACACCTCTCTCCATCTCCATCCTCTGACCGTATTACCAGCAGTAGTTTCAGATTCAGCCATCCACGACTCTGAGCCTAAGTTGTGTCATCATGCCATTTGTAAAATATAAAGCAAAAATTCAACCAAAAAAAGCACATAAGATGAAAAAAATGGGAAAAAATATTAATACAAATGTAATCATCATGAAGTTAACACTGACCCTACTTGCCTTGCCACCCTTTCTCCCCCAAACTCTCCCTACCTCCTGTTCATGAATCTGTCTGCAACCCTGGGCTAGACCCCACACCTTCCATCTGAACCCTGCACACCATCCACCGACCTCTGACCTTCCCTGCCCCCAGGCCGCACCCATTTCCCGCCCATCTCTGCATGCGCCACAGAGCCTTGCTGCACTGCTTTTATTATTCCATTAGAAGCTTGTTGGACCAACCCTTAGACCCCGCCCCTACTCTGATGTCATCCAGGCAGTGTGATGCTTCAGGACAGGCTTGTGCTAGGTTGCAAGGATGATTATGGTTGTGTAAGTGTGGGTGTGGATGCAGAAATGTGTGTGTGTGTGTGTGTGTGTGTGTATTAAAAGTTGGAGCAGACACTCCTGGATGACATCATGCCTGCCAGCCAACCTACTGTAGAATGCAAAAAGCAATGCAAGTGTGGCATGCCTCTGTACCCGCTGTGTGTACGGTGCCTGCCCTGGAAAAGTGTAGAAAAAAATTGATAAAATATATATATATATATAGTCTTTATATATATATATACAGAAAATAAGTGTCTTTTTTAGATGAACATATAAAAGAAATGTCTGTTTCTTTGTTTGGAAAAAAAGAAAAATTGTATCATTTGCATGAAATGTGTCTTTGAATGCAAATATAAACTTTTAGGGGAAAAAAATCCTAGCACATGGCATACAGTGGAAACATAGACTTTTTTATTTTCTTTTTTTTAAAAATTAAATTAATTCTCTGTAATCCAGACAAAGGTGTGAAATTAATACTAAAGCCACAAGCCAGTGCTCGTAAATCTTTAGTAGCTAACCCTTGTTTAGAAGTTACACCCCATTTAAAAGCCTCTTAAATTTGAAAAGCAGCTCTCGATGTGCAGATTTATCCGTCACTGGCTGGAGGACAACAAAGTTAGTTTCATTCCTTGATCACAGTGGGAGTGAGGGAGTGAGGGCACATGACTGAAGAGCATCATTGCTCTTTTTAAATGAACCCAGCTTGTGGTGAGGGTTCTGAACCCTTTGCAGATCATTAACATTCATTGAACAAATGATGTAAAAGAAGTTATCCCATGCAGTACATAATGCAAATTATGCTTGTTTATGAGCACCGACTGAAATATCTTTCACCACCACCACCAAGCCCTTTGCCAGTTTATTATACATACGTAAAGGAAACCCAGGCAGCAGGATTTGTAACAGGTAGAGAGCTGGCTATTTCCTATAAAAAGTGTCCTCAACCCTACAACGAACTTACAGAACATACTAGTTTCTTTTTGTACCCAACTCTGGATTTTACTTTGCACAATATAAGCGCTTGTATATTTTTTTATTTAAGGATTTACATACGTAATTCCCACAGTAAAGAAGAGTTTCTGACCTTAGCTACTTTAAGCTATTTAGACGGTTTTGTATGTCAGGTTCGGTGAAACTAAAGGTTCTTCCTCTGCTGGTCCTTTGTTCAAGCCACATCTGTAGGAGGCGTAGCTACTAACAAGTTCTTTATCTTTTAATTGGAGCCAATCTGAAGATTTCTCTATGAATATCTACAAAGTAAAAAAGCAAGGCACAAACGCACTGAAAGCATCAAAGGGGCCATCATGTTGAGGGTGCCTCACATCGCTTGTGATGCATCTGCTTTGAATTTGGTTGTTGCTGGAGCGTCTAAAGAGGACCAGGCTGTATTTTGTGACATTTCTAGAGCAACAGCTACCACTGACCTCCATACCGTACATACCGTACCTAATAAGCTAAGCAGGAAATCGGGTAACAGGATACAAAAGCCAAACTGACGTGAGAATACTTCAACAAAAGTGTTCCCAGTTTGTGTCCAACAATAATAATCAGACTATCCATCAATTCATTGAAATAAAATCTGATATCTCAGTTGTGAATTATAGGTGTCAGTGGTGCTGAATCTTTAGATTTTCTCACAGAAACACCACAGCAGTGTTAAATAACTTATGTCATTTACTGCTGCCAGTGTGTTTAGGGTCCCTTATTGTGTGGCTCAACCTATTCTTTATAAGCCGTGGTTGAGGTCCGAAGGTTGAGCGTGAGGAGTGGGCTTTGCTGAGGTGGAATGTAAAATAAACTGAGATCTGGATCTTGTAAAAGAATGTGAAGTCTGTCAATTCTGAGCCATTTCTGCTGCTGCCGATCTCAGTTTTTGCCTGATGAAATTTAAAGACACTTCGTGTATTTTGGGGGGAAATTATTATCCATACTGGTACATATTCTGAACAAGGGTAATGTCATTAAAAATGCCTTTGACAAGGCCTTATGCACTCGAATCAAACGCTGGAGTTTAAATATCTTGTGGACTGCATGGCTTAAGGTAGTTAAAGGGTGATTTTGAATAGTAAAGATGAAGTGCACTGACTCTAATGCATTTATTTCTGGTCTGAGCAATGTCTGTTTTCTACTTTATGTGAATGCTATGCCCTATGAAGTCTCACCTCCAATTTAAAACTGGTAGCGCATACCTGATGTTAGAATGTAGAACTGAAAACTGTATGCAACCTCTACCAGAGTGTAAATTTAGCTACAAACCATTCCTCTGAAAGGTTCTGCTGATGTACAATCCAAAAACTATTTCACAGGTTTTTTTTTTTTTTTTTTTGTTTTATTTGA
>JAQLOL010000016.1:13686300-13697239 GCA_029783665.1 Naso thynnoides | reverse complement strand
CACACACACACACACTCACACACACACACACACACACACACACACACACACACACACACACACACACACACAAACCTTAATGTTGGCTCATTTGGAGAAAGAGGCCTCTGCATTCTTGCTGAAATTCTGATGAGAAGATCAGCATCACTCTCATGTTGCTATGGTATAAAACTACAGCAAACAGCTAGTTAGCTTAACCTAACTTAGCACAAAGGGGGAAACAGGAAACCAGGCTCTGTCTAAAGATGACAAAATACACTCACCAGTGTCTCCCCGGGAAGTTAGTCTTAAGTCTAATAGTCTAGCGTCATCTCCATAAAACAGTGTCATTTTTGCCCTTTGTTTCATTCAGTCACATGGGTTGCATAAACCCCAACCACCTTTCCCCACCTATTATCTATGAGATCTCCTGTTTGTTGAAATTTTCTCCATATTCAGTAAACGTTACAGGAAGTGCCTGGGAATGTGTGACATGTAGTTAAAAAGAATGTTTATGGCAAAATCCTTCTTCACTCTAACATTCAAGCTAGGAAGGCGACACTTGTAAGGAACTATTTTTCCAGGCATAATAACTTTTGTTGTACCGCCTCTTGGCTCCCGTCTTTCTCTTGCTCAGCGATTTTTGATCAGATAAAAACATTCTTTTTAGAAGGGTGAATTACCTATACCTAGCAACTTATATGTGTCCCATAGTGTTTCTACCCCCTATTTCAACATGAATGGCAGTGAATGGGGTTTAAAAATGCAGTTGAGATGTACTGAAGCATACACATGGTTGAATTTTAACATTTATAGAAGACTGGTGCAACCTCTGCTAAAGGTGAGAAGTCAGAAAATAGACTGGTATGGTCCTTTCAACAAATTAGATAAAACATGTTAATTTGTAAGCTTCACTAAACTGATGTCAAGCAGCAGATGAAACATATTTTATGGCCTTCTTTTGTTTATTCTGCAGCCAATCAAACGTGTCTGAGCTCCGACGGGCTAACTTTAATTCCTTCACCTTTCTCTTGTGTCCATTAGTTCTTCCCTCTGAGCCACAACATGTCGTTAATCCAAACAACCTAACTTGAACAATATCGTTATTTCTCACTCTGCACTGCACTTTCTTGGGTCCTTTGCAAAGCTTTCATTTTGCAGAAGTCAAGATCTCTGTTTATCCCTATATATGAATATCTTCAACATTTCTCAGTCCATACTCAACACTTCACTTCATTGGTTCCACAGCAATACACTAGACAAGTGTGAAGCAGATCAGATGAACAGTTGTCGAGAAAAACTGAGGGACAGAAACAGACACACACCCTTTACAGTTCAAGAACTTTGAATAACCCTCAGAGAGTGGGTGTGAAATACAGCAATTGCTTTCGGTCATACATGAAGGTGAAGAGAGCATCAGCAAATAGCGACAGCGAGGGAGAGTTTCAAGTACGGAAAGAAAAGGTCACTGTCTGTAGAAAATTGGTGTCTCTGCCTCCTACACGTTTCTCTCCGTATTATTGTCGATGGCAGAGCAAAATAGTGGGTTTAGAAAGAAACTGTCCCTTTTTCATTCTGTCCCCAAAATGCTTTCTATTGATGTTTTAGAGGGCTGAGCAATTTTGTACCATCAAACCCAATTGTACCTTGGCTGGATGGAAAACCTGACACTTTTCAAACAGTGATAAAAGACAAATCATTATCTGTTATCAGGCTCGTCATCAGAGGCATATGATAAGTCTAGCTCCATTTTTTTAACCCATTACTGGTTTACATGTATTTAACATAAAATGAATTCAAGAGTTCTGTTGATCTGGGATATCTTGGTCTGATCAACATAGAGCAACATTACTTTAAGAGTTTTGTAAACAAATAAACTGATTAAAGCTGAGGTAGGCAGTTTATTTTTTGTGTACACCACAGGCGGTTGAATAGTGCAAAGTTTGCATCAAACGAAACACTTTTGTTGCGGTTTGGTTTTCCTTTTACATGACAATAGCGTGCTGGCATCCCTGAAACCACAAACATTTGAAACCGGGCTCCAGAGTGGAAACTTTTGAAAACGCAACATTCTTTCCCACTGTGTAAACTAGTGAGTGGAGCACCTGTAAATGCGGTGATGACGCTAATGCTAATGCTAGCGCAAGTCGATGCATTCCACTCTAGCCTCTACCAAACTCTGATTAAACACTCTACAGTGCACTGAAAGCAGGTCAATATAATAACAGTCTATTGAGGTGAATTTAAGTGTTTGTTGCATAATATTGGAAGTCAAACTGCGGCTAAATTTCTTTAATTTGAGGCTGCTTAGGGCTCAACAGCAACGAGAAGTAAACAACTGCAGCAGCTCCAACGGTATGTCATTACAAACGCACACTGCCGATTACTGGCCTGGCATGCATACTACAGTTCTAGAGCCTGTGTGCTTATTGGCTGCTCTATGCTGTGCTTCTTAGTGACAGGTGACGTCACTATGAGCTGATTGGCTGTTGAAATATGTGACATGCCTAATGTTCAAAAACTGGCCTCTGGCAACTTGACAAGCTGAGTTGCACATGACACCATCAGTCAGCTGAATAAAGCTTGAACGGACCAATTTACCCTGCTGCAACTTTCCCTGCAACTGTTTTGTCTTATCGTGAGTCTTTGGTGCAAACTGACCTTAAAAGAGTGTGCGACAATAAACGAAACAAAATGCGAGCCGGGGCAAAAACAGGAAGGGCGGGGTACAGAGGAGTTGCTTCCTTAGAAGTCTCATGCTACAGCTTGATTGCTTACCCCAGCTTCAAATCCGGGATTTAACTTGGTCATGTTTGTCTAGAAAAGCTCACAACAGAAGGTGATCCTGTGTTCCTTTAACACGTCAGCATAATGACGCATGTTGCATTTACACTGCTGCGTTTTCTCCACATTAGTTCTACAACCCAATCTCCTGTGAAGGCAATGCAATCTGACAAAATGCTCAAGCCTTGTTCTGGAATTCTGATGTTGAAATTGTCATGATTGGCTCTAATTTGTTTCATCTGTCTCATTATAAGCTAAACAGCGCTATCACATTCATCCATGTAAAGCCAGGTTATTAGGGAAAAGTCACATAACTTGGAAGCGCATACATGCTGCTATTACACCTTGATGTGACTATTAACAGTGACTTGAGGATTCTGTGAATGTAAACGTTGCAAATAGGATTAGTTACTAAAAGGTGATCGAACTTATTCTTTATTAACTAAAAGAAACTTTTAATTCCTTTTATCTTACCACACAACAGGCGAATAGGTAAGGATTTACGAAAAACCGTAAGGGTACTGCTTTGTGAAACATGACTAATAAATTACAGATAAAGATTATAATGTCTTATGGTATTGTAAAAATATGTAAAGGACGAAATTCTTTAATAAAGTAAAATCCCATCGCCTCTCTAGTGGAAACAAGTAAATTACAGCAGACATTTTATTTTCTTTATCTTGCTGTACAGCCAACAAGGATTGGGAATCAATGAGGGAATTGATAAAGAATTTGACTGATAAGCAGAATGGAATTGTATCAATAACATCTTATCAGTTCCTATCTCTTGTTCTGACAGGGCTGCTGCTCTCTTGACAGTTTGGATAATCCAACCTGAACCATCTCTCAAGCTGTAGTCACACATACACACACAAATTCACACAATGAAAAGCAGACACTCACTTCTGTCCACACCCACAAAATAACTGCAGCACATTCCATTTTTGCTGTTTCCCAAACATACATCTCCTCCTCTGCTCTGCTGCTCCAGTACCAAATCCAATCCAACCAATTCTGGGAAAATGATTCAAATTGGACAGAGGGGGAAATTTGTGAGTTATCCAAGATAAATTAACCAGTTGTAATTAGTTATCTCTAATGTGGAAAGAGAAAGAATGTTGGATCAGAGGCGCATGGGACTGTAAGGTGGAATTAAGGCCAAGTTCAAGATGCATATTTGGACAAACATTATCCATTGTTTAACCCAGGTCAGTCATCACATTCAATGGAAAAATGGATGTGGAAATGGTGAGAAACCAGTAAGAAGGGTCAAGAAAAGAAAAGGTGAAGGGGTGATGGTGAGGTGAGCAAAGGAAGAAATAAGATGCAGGAGCAAAGGGAGTTTCTAAAGATATCCTCCCATCAATTTTTATGAGTCAGATCACATTTCCTCCAAGCATGGCCGGCAGCATCAGGAACATAATGCTGACTAGGAACTGTGTGTGTGCGTGCGTGTGTGTGAGAGAGAGAGAGAGAGAGAGAGAGGGAGAGAGAGAGGGAGAGAGAAAATGTGTGTAAAGTGTTTTCCACCCTCTCTTTGTGTGTGAGAGGAAGAGAAGAATATTGAAGTTGATATAAAATCAAACATGTATACGACACAGAATAATAATAAGAGCCCATGCGTGTGTGTGCGTGTGTGTGCATGTGAGTGTTCTGCAAGGCCTGTTTCTATTAGAGACTGTCTCTGTGATACAAACAACACACAATCAAGGGTTCATGTATTGATCCACACAGAAATAACTCTGACCTACAGTTAGCTTCTCTATAAATTAACTGGATCAATTCAGTGACATATAAGACCTTCAGATGAAACTATACAGCAGCGAATGTGCAGATTTAGATGCGAGACCTGGTCACATTTATTAGCATGTTAACTATTAATTATCCGAATACTCAACATTGGTTTGCACTCACGTCTTATTTGATCAAGAGCTGATTAATCAGTTGAAAAGAAACAAAACATGTGGTTAAAGCAAAATAACTGACAGAAATTATTCAGTCTTTGGTCTCTGGTAACTTGTGATGGGTATTTGTAGGATTGGGCTTTTACAGCAAATTTGTTGTTTTTATTTGAAAAGAAAATACAGACAGAGCTGGCATAGTGCTAAAGGCAACGCGTGTTGCTAGGAAATGGCACTCTCCTTTGAGGACAGCAGAGTACATATTTTGGACAGGGAGGACAGATGGTTTGAAAGAGGAAGCCATCTATGTGAAAGTGGAAAAACCATCCCTCAACAGAGGAGGAGGTTTGTGACACCACCTATCTCCGATGTACAATGCCGCCTTTCATCTCTACTCAGGAGATTCAACAACTCAACCTCCAAGAACAACAGTCGTTCACAAATGGCCTCATGTGACTCCAACGACTCTGACAACTCTAATGACTTTACATTACAGTATGGAGCACTACCTGAGCCACTCCACTGAGCACTAATGATCGTTAGACACCAATGGCCTTTGTAAACACCTCCACAGAGGTTAAATACCTGGGTTCCCCACCAGCTAGTCAGACTGGCCTAGTCTAGTCAGACGTGCATGAATAGATGAAGGCGGAACGTCTTCACAGACATATTACTAAGTCCAGTTGCCTTCGATTCAATTGCCCAGATAACTATGACCTGGACGAATGAGAACATTCACAGACATTCATTCATTGAGTTTTATATAAAGAAATAAAAATTTAAAAAAAAACACTGAGCCACTTTATCCTGGAATTTCATACTGAGGGCATACTGGATTGTATAGTGAAAGTGAGGCTTACAGAAAATCATTGTTAACTCAGAAGTCATCATTATTCTTTCATTATTACATTGTGCAATCAACATTAATTTTATAATGACAAGATAAAGCAAAACACTGACTACAGTTTAACATAACACACACAAAAGAACACAGAAGAAAAGAGAAAATCTCATTCCAAATCCAAATTTTACGCACTTTTCAATTTTCGAGACAGGATTAATTTACAGAAGAAGGTCAGGTATGACTTAAAACAGATATTAAAAACAATACATAAGGCAATTCTCGTTCCTGTAGCTTCTTGGTCAGCATACAGAGACACTGAGGGGACTAAGCCGTGCTTCATACATTTTTAATGCCACCACCCACGGTACCCAGAACAGCCCTCAGTGATGCTTTGCAGCACAGTATGGAGTATGAAGGTTATGGATAAAAGCGTCAGAGCTCAACTAAAACCAGTGAGAATATGAAATGTTCCCTGTGGGTTGTGGTGGGCTTAGAGAGGCTTCCAGGAAGAATAAACTGAGCAGCGCAGAGACCGGGGCAATCTAAGGATATAGGTTGAGCTGGATAGCAAAAGTTAAATACTGAGAGAAATTCATACCATATGTTCCCTGCACTTCACGCTAAACCCAGGAGGATGAAATCAGAGAGTAGACCACAAAATTCCAACAAAACCAAGGATTTAGTCCAGAATAAACAGCGGTTAGTTTCAACTCTGTAAAGGTCAACTTCTTTATGAGAGCACTGAGAGTGAGCCAAAACAGAACAACTGTAGGCTGGATGAATTTAATGTTATGGTCACTGTTTACCTAGTCAGGTGCCGCCAAAAGGGAACCTCACGTGACTGATCAACTGAGCACACAGACAACAAATGTCAAAATTTTCCAACAAATTATCCTCAGGTCATTATCAATTAAAGTGACTTATGGTAAACGCCTTCATGTAAATGACTGCAGGGATGCTCAGGCCGCCTATAGGAAGACAGTAAAAGCATAACACACACACACACACAAACACACACACAAGGAGGCACGCCCTCTATTTACTTATTAAAGTAACTCAAAGGAATTTTCTTGAAACTTGAAACTCTTTCTGTGTTTCTCTCATTCTTTGCGGTCCCTGGGTTGAGTCCAAGAATGAATCAAAGCTCCCCCTGCTAACGGTCTTTAGGAGGCCTCCTATACACACACATCACAAAACATATGCCTATCAATCCTCCATAAACTTGAGGATTTACAGCGTTGTTAGCGACTACTTTGTTCTGATCAAGATCTGTAGGTTGGTTTATGCTCCACTGCTGACGAAAGCCTGATACCCAACTCTGTAAAATGAATGCTGGCTTGATAACAAAGCTTGTAATGCAGCTGTTGTTAACATTTTAGGTTACCTATACTTACCGCTAACAGCATCACTCAGTTAGATGGTCAAAATATTTTCGCTATTAAAATGCTAACTTGTCAAGTAGCACTTTTGGACAGTAGAAACATACGTTGTTTCAACACAATACCACACCACTGATACAACATGTGTCGCTGTCAGGGTTGGGATTGTAATGCATTACTTAGTAATTTTATTACTTTTCCCAATAACTAGTAAAGTAAGTGATTACAACTGCCAAAACAGTGATTATATTAAAGTTACTGATCTAAGTAATGCTGCATTAGGGCATTACTACAAAGGGATGTGTTTTTTTGTCCTCAGATATCTAATGATGATGAGGTATCCATGCATGTGCCGATATTCTATGAGTGGTGTATTTGATTTGAGCTGTCGCTAATGTTGAAATTCTAATAAGCTACTGATAGTGTTGCTATGCCAAAGAATTTGTAGCTATCAAAACACAGTTGTTCTGATATAGTGGATTAAGTTTTTGGGGCTAGCTGAACAGGTTGTATATCAGTTTTTCAGAAGGTCTGTTGGGTCACGAAAGTAATATGGAAACAAGTGACGTAACTAAATACTTTTGATACAAAGTAATAAGTACATTTATTATTTTTATGAGGAGTAATCAGTAATAAATAACTTATTATCGTTTCAGAGTAACGTGCCCAACACTGGTTGCTGTTTACGAATACTGCACACAGTGATAGTATGTGCTTCCCTTAATGTCTCTTTTTCTAATATGGACTAGCAGTTGAAAAACTAAACAAAACTAAATAAATGAACTAAAGAGGTTGATGAGGGAATTATTTCTGCCTTTGTTCTCATTCTGGCTCAGCTTCAGCCCCCACACACCAGCAACAGTTTCCTATTACGAAGTAATTGCGTTGACAGTTGCAAATATAAACACACACATGCATCTGGAACAGAGGTGTCTTGAGAATAGGAGAAATTTGTTCAAAAATGTTCTATAAACATTTGTTCGTTTTGTGTTTGGTAAAACATGCTTTATAACAATGCTCTTAATAAAATAAGCCATGATGTGGATTCATTGGAGGATGGGATTGATAATAAATAAGACAAAATCTGCACTGAAACCACACACACACGCACACACACATATATATATGCTTTCACTGACAGGAAAGGGACATGATGCCCTTTGATGTGCCTCTTAGCTGAACTTTTTGTAGAGACACTGCAAAGTGGTAGCAGTTGAAACACACACATACACACATACACACAGCAGTTGTTCCAGTTTGGGAAGGACATTGTAGGACAGAGAGGGGGTGACTGGATGAGGGCTCCCTAGGAGGGGTTGTTTCCATGGTAATCTGGCCTGAGTGCATGTGGGAGTGTTCGCAAATTTCTGCCATGTTGTGTGTATATGACAGATCCTCGCTCTTATGCTGCTGCTGTCCTCCTGCTAACCCTGCTTTATCTGTCTGGTTATGTAAGTGCGTGACACACTGTCAGGGCCAGCAGACATCCAGCGTTCCCCTCAAAGCTACCCCAGGCTGACAGTGTTCCAGCTCTCCCCTCGGTCTGCAAAGTGAAGACCAGCGATGCACCCTGAGGTGACCTCATGATGCCAGCTGACGCTGTATCAGCATAAGAAGGTTTTTTTTAGCTGACGGTCACAAACTTTGGAATGCAAATCAGGCTGAGGAAAAAATATTTATGCAGATATGAGATGGCACAAACACAATAGGACCAAAACATGAGCAATCTAAGAAGCTTGTAAAATTAGTCCTATGTCAGACTCACATATCTGATTTTCATATGTACGGCTATTAAAACAGACGCTCACACATTTTTTTTTTCATAAGACCAAATCACAAAGAAAAGAACTAATTTGCTATAACAGCAATTCAAGAACATTCCCTTCCCTCAACAGTGGATGTAATGACTGCTGAAAAACAGAGAGTAAAATCAATCATATGTCCTTGACTGTACTTGTTGTTTCTAAAGTTACCCCCTTTTTTAAACAAAAAATATCTTAGGTATGACTCACAGTTGTAAGTCAAACAATATGTGAAAGGTGACTCCCAAAACAGACAATACTTTTCTAACACACAGATGTGCAAAAATATATAAATAAAAAGTTTTCCAACACTTGAAACATTTCTGGCAGGGAAAACACACATCTGAGCCTCATAACTTTTCATTTGATGAGGTGACGGTGACAAAAATAATGCTGACAGATCAAGACATTAAGATTTGATATTACTTTTTGTCCTACCTGCAGCAAGAAAAGTCCATCCTTCCTGAGGAATGAACATTGCCCGAGGATGAACAGCCACCACTTCCTCTTCTTTTCCTGTGGGGACCAAACATAGAACCCTGAGGACCACCTCTGCAAGTCATCCCTTCACTGCATAGCTCATTCTACTTTAAATGTACAAACTGTGTTATAGTATTCTCTAGTTACCTGCTTGCAAATTTTGATTTAGAGTATTTTGTCTGATACAGAAAGAAAACCAATACTACATACATATGTAGTTTAAATAGGGTTAAAAAGAAAATAAATCAAGAGATACACGCATTTAAGTGATTTACTGCTAGACACTTACAACACCATTAATTATTTTATCATAGTTAATTCATGAATTTTTTTTCTGTATTTAATTTCTAAGTTTATACTTCTGAGACATATTCATGATCATGTTTCTAAAAAAAGTTTTACTAACACGATTACAAAAAGTTAATAAAAAGGTTAAAAAAAAAGTTCTTCTGTTAAGGTAAATCCTTAACACTATATTATTTATTCTCTTGGTTAGTAGTAGTTATAAGTTATTAAAATTTAAAAATACATATTTTAATAAACAACAGCAGTTTGTGTGACATCTATTACAATACACTTTAAACCCTGACACACTTAGTTTGTAGCTCTACTATTTCTCAATTTCTTTATTAGAAATTCTGGTTTGGTGCCATGAGAGGCAGAATTTAAATTAAACTAACCTCCCATAAATAAAATAAAGCCTTTCAGCAAGTAACACAGGGACTTTTTTTTTTTTTACAGCACATTCAGAACAAATTTATCGACCAGACACACAGCTTAACACAATATTTTCCATTGTCCTGTGTGTGTATTTGTGTGCTTGACAGAAAGAAAAACACAGAGAGACTCTGAGAAACAGACAGGGAGCAACTGGAACAATAAAGAAAGCTGATGGTGACATCTGACTTAATGAGGAGTTAAGTTATGAAGCCGCGATGTCCCATTTAGAGACAAATTAGAATCCAATCAGGATGAGTTTATCACTTCACTTTCTGCTGTGGGGAGCTGGACTGAAGTGCTGACCTGAGTGCAGGATAAATTATCGCTAACCATCACATGCCACGTCAACATGATGAAAATACCACTACAGCAGCACATGGACACACACAAACACACACATGCTGACACTGAAAGTGTGGCCTCACATAGGCATATACTCATACAAACTGGGACTGTAATCACTTATGATGAGGGCCTTATCTCTCACCTCAGCACTCAAATTGATAACTGATATGGGGATGACAGAGGGAGAAGGAGGGATACTGATGGTGGGAAAGAAGGGATGATATAAGTGATGCAGCAGGGATGGAGAGAGAAGAGGATTTGATGACAAGAAGCTTTGGGAATCGAAGCGCATGAGGAGCAGAGGTGCTGATGCTAGCACCTATGAATCTCTGAAAACAGAAACACAGAGAGCAAGGGACAGAAATAGAGCTATAAAGCTGAGTGTGGCACCGCTGTCCGTGACTGACGGCAGAGTTGATGTGGCCTGGCAATGCCAACAGATGGATAGACTTGTTTTGATGTTTTATTCATTTGTAAATGGGAAAAATTTTGCTTTTTCACACTGTCAGCCAACTAACGCAGTACCCCTGGAGCACTAAAGCCCTCAGATATGTAATAAATAAGAAAACCATGACCAAGCTTTCTTAATGAAGAAGCGAACCAATGACATAATGAGTTTAGTGTATGGATTATGACAAAATCTTATTCTTCAACCACAAATGTCAGTGAAATAGGCGAAATGTCAATGTAAATCAATATAAGCTT
>JAQLOL010000016.1:13632436-13676508 GCA_029783665.1 Naso thynnoides | reverse complement strand
GAAATAACAGCGCTAGCAGCTAGACAACCGGCTATTGAGTAAAAAGCTACATAGTTTACCAACACACCACACACACTACTGTCTAGGGCCCGACCAATGTGGGATGTTTGGGCCAGTACCGATACCAATAATTGGGAGACAGAAAATTCTGATATCCGATATATATAATATGAGCTAATATTGTACATATACAGTATCAGCTAAATGTGGTTATAAAAGACATATAACAGAATCAGGAATCTAACAACTTTCACAAACGTTATTCCAAACTTCAGTGCACTAAACAGTTAGCCTAACACTTATTAGTTATGTTACAATGAGCCGCAAACTACAGCCTTAAAAACAGTTTTAATATCGACACACATTGGTGAACCATATGCTGATACCGATATGGGATGGCCCAATATCAAATGATGATATTGGCCAACCGATATATTGTTCTGGCCCTACTACTGTCATCTGCTAACTCCCACAGGTGAGTAGTTACATGGCCACTAAGTTAATCATGCTAAGAGGGCTAAATGTGCCCATTCTACAGGTAAAGTCAGGTAGTTTATTAATACAGACGTGGAGTCTTGCCTTGGGTAAAGGTGTACACAAAAGAGAGCGAAGTAAAGAGAAAAATGGCAAAAAAAAAGTTTAATTAGAGCCCCCATTCAGAGTCAATCACACCACACGACAAAGAGTTTTACATTCAATCTGTTTCTTTTATCTTTGCATGAGTGAGGAAAATAAAGCACTTATATGTGGCATCATGTATAAATCTTTGAAAACCATAAAGGGCTCAGGTGCAGTCCAAACAGGACAGAGGGAAAGAGGGAGAGCAGATGATACCAGGCTGTGCCAAGGACCCGCAATTCTCAATTTTGTTTCAGCTCTTTGGAGAGGAGAGGAAGTTCAATCAATATTTGTCCTCTTTGGTACCACTGCAACATTATAAAGGTGTTAATTAAGGTTAACCAAAGTATTTGAAGTATTTGGAGAAAAAGAACTGGTACCCAAAGAATAAAAAGGAGAGAAAAAACCCACAAAGAATCATTGAAGGTGCAGGAGAAGAGGCTGGGGACCGCAGACCGCACACATATTTGCTCTTAGCAGATGAAAACAGCTGAGGCAGAGCAGAAGAGTCTCACTTCCTCTCTGCAGCAAGACTCACCTCTTACAGTGCTTTAAACTTGGCACCAGTCTGCGTTTGTCCCGCTTTAATTCAGGCATCCCTTTGTTAATGCGGTCTGGTTTCACCTCAGCTGAACCCACAAGGCGAAGGATGAAAGCTTAAACCACACTGCAACACTCCAAATTTAAATATGTGTGTGTGTGTGTATAAACTGGATGTGTGTCTGCGCAGTGGGGTGAGATCAGCTTGAGTATTTTCTTGGGCTTAAAAGTGTCAGCAAAATGATTATAGTCATCATTTATGATCTGCCAATTGTCTTTTTTTTCTTTTTCACATTGACTTAAGACGCCCTTTTTGTCAAACCACAGCCAAAAACACAACAAGCATTCAATTTAAAGTGATAAAAAATACAAAAAAGCAGAAATCTTCACAATAGTGAACCTATTATATGAACCAGAGACAGTTTAGCACGTTGACTTGAAAAATATTAGTTAATCGATTTTTTAAAACATTTCCAGAGAAAATTTCTGTCCATCAAGTGCAAAAATAACCATTTAGCTCTAGCTTTCTGTAAAACTGTAAACCATTTCCCAGCAATGCTACTTGTTAAACTTACAAACGCTCAACTTTTTGGTTATTGTTTCTCTGTTATCAGAGAACCAAACTGGGGACACTGCAGTTACAGTTTAAGCTGTGTGTCGGAAACATTTTTCACCAAGGCACCCCATAACAAATCATTTTTACAGTTATTACAAATTAAATAATGAGTGTGCTGCTGAAAAAGCTAATTTCCTGATGACAGCTTTGTGTTATTTATGATTTGTTTTGGAAACAAATCATAATTCTGGCACATATACGCCTCAAAGACGAAACTGACGAGCACACAACGGCACAGCTGCAAACAAACAGCCGGATATATCTGCTGCGTTGCTCGACTTAATTCCAGAACTGCGTCAGAGCAGCTGGAACAGAGCTGTGTTAAATCATCGCTGCCCAACAGTCACATATATCATTCAGGAGCAGAATACCAGAGCAGAACTCAGTAACCAAACCACTGGGCCCTGACAGCCGGGTAATGTTCAAATGAGCGATCGACTGTATGTTCCATACTGACAGGAGGGGGAGAGAGAGAGAGAGCGAGAGGGGGCAAGGTGGCAGGTAGAGAAGAGACAAGGCAATTCTTGTTTGTAAAACATCTATCCCATAAGGCTCCTGCCAAAAAATGGCTGCAATGTTGGTTAAAATGAACAGTTTTTTCATTACCTTAAAGGACATTCCACCATCGACAGCCTATTGGGGCAAATTTGAGTGCTCGTACAAGAATTTTAGAAGTAAAACTACGGCTGAATTTCTAACACATGTTGCTCTGGTTAGTGTTAACAAAAACTATTTACTTTCTGTCGTTACCAAGCAACATATTAAAGAAATTCAGTTTACTTTGACTTCTAAAATTATTCTACGAGCTTCTGAATTCGCCTCAATAGGCTGTTGTCATATTAGACTCGCTATGGATAAACTGCGGAGTATTTCATCTTTGTTTGGTAGTTTGAGTTTGGTAGAGAATGCGACTGGTACAACGCGTTAGCGTTAGCATTCGTGGCCAAACGGCGAGCCATCCAAACTCCGTGCTGCATCACGTGAGCTGAAAATGGTCTCTATCAATAGGAGTGGGAGTGGAGAAGTTGTAAATGAGGTCTTTTGCCAAAAAAAAAAAAAAAAGGGAATATCCCTTTAATATTGTTTTAAAAGCTTTCTGAACACTAAATGCTTGTATCTATAAATGTAATGTAGAAGTACTGAATATTTACACAAATGGGTTGAACACACTGGTGACTAATAAAGGTCTGTCTGCTTGAGCAAAATGAATTTAGCCTGCATTTCAGCACCATGGACAGCTTCAGTCACTGAACTCAGCAGCTCAAGGCCATAGCAGCCATTGAAAAACCCTGATAACTAGTTTTAATATCAAAGAAATGCAGACAAAGAAATAAAGATAGACTGAGGTGTTTAGGGATGGCAGGTGGGTTGTACTTACTGGGTGCTTGGCTGAGATTCTCCCTGTCACCACACTGGTCTGGGACCACGTAGAAGAAATGTAGTTCTTACATGTTGTTGAGACCGGCAGACAACAACAATATGTTACATAAACATTAAGATATGAAAGAGAGCATTTTTCCCAGCTAAAAGGAGAAACTTTCAGATCATTGTAAACATGTTTCCGCGAGGCAGCAATGTGATCAGTAGTGTTTACATATAGTTGATTCCTTTCCAAGTCAGTGAGAAAACAACAGCTGCAGTCCCCGTCGCCATCATCACTCTGAATCTGCTTTTGGACCGACACGCATCAACAGTGCCACACGACAGTTTGAACAAGCTGCTTGTGGACTGACGTGCCAGTGGAGTTGCTGCAGTAAAAACAGGACGAGCGACGAGCTGCTGCTCAGGTAGTTCGCTCAGAGCTGCTGTTAAATGATGCAAACTTTACATCTGGCTCAGCTAAACGTTTTTACCTCGCGTGCTGACAGTCTTTTTTTTTCACATAGTTTCCAAAGTTATTTCTTTACCTGTAGCTTGCATTCAAAATGTTACAAACCCAACAGTGGTCACAGCCAAAACAACAAAGCATGTTTGATATCTGGATCATAAATAGATCGAATTATATCTGTTTTCGTCAGCAGCGCCTTTCTCAGGCTGGGACTGTTGACTGTCCAAAAGACCACCAAATGAATCACCGGCATCAGGAGCCAAACAGCTCTGGAGAAAGTCCACAACCCAAACACAAGCTGCTGCTCCCACACAGGGGCGAACAAAGCCAACATGCAGGGTCAGTCAGACTCAAAACTGCATCACAGACAGTAAAAGAAGATGGCGCACTGAGCTATTATTTCCTGTATCAGTGTCACATGAGTTTTGCTGCTGTCCCACCCCTTTAGGAGATCAGAAGCGGTGTTGAGTCCATTCATCCTTCTGAGAGAAGTGAACGTGACCACGGTCAACAAAGTACGCATTGGACCCAATTTTCACAGGACACATATCTTGCAAACATTCTGACACCGATAAGTATTTCTCAGACATATAAAATCAGGAGAAATTTAACTGTCTCAGCAACACACTCTCACAACAAGTGATGGAAGAGGTGACCCCGCCCACTTCGGAGACAGGAAGTGTATACGCACATCTTTGACTGCACTTATTCTCCTATCGAGTACAACGAAGGCTATCAACAGAACCAAGAGTAATCAGCTCAGATAAGATGTTTTACTGTTATGTTACTACCACAGAAGTGCCAGGACTTGAAGTGCAATCACACATTTAGAGGTTGTAGTCTGTACCTGTGCTGAACAAGCAGGAAAAGCCTGCAGCTTTGCTCCGTAATGATCACTTGTAGAACAGAGCACGCCTCGCTATAATGACACATTTACACCGGCAGCATCTTTAAAGGTGAGGCTTATTAGCGAATGTGTGAGCAAAGTTTACATTTGAGGTATTTTCACTGACGTTTTCGCTTTCTAACTGCCTTAAACCAGGCGTCTGCTTACCTTGCTCATCATGCATGAGAGAATCCCGTCAACAAAAGTCGACTTGATTTTGTGAACCTGGTGGTTACAATGCAGACGATTAGCACAGGCAGCACTGAGATGCTTTATCACTGCATACTTTGTCCATTTACTTGACTTAAGCCCTCATAAAGCAGGCTAAACATAACAGATTGTCTATAACATACTGTGCGCTGACTATCTGTGTATAACCTTAACGGGGTCATATTGTGCTTTTCTGTCTCTTTCAACCTATAAATGATGTTACGAAGTCAGACTGCCATCTTAAAAGTATCAAATAATGAGGTGATGGTGTGTAGCAGTAATCCCTGTGAGCTGTTTCGAATGGCTCTGAACACTCCGTTCTCATCAGTTTTTTTTTTGAATCTCAGAACACTACTGTGTTCTGAGTATCTGGTGTAAAGGTGTGCTGGGCTTCTCTATAGGTTCATCTGGAAGGGTTGTCTTTGAACTGGCCAATCAGAGCAGAGTAAGCCTTTAGATGCGAGGCAGGAGCTAAAACAGAGCGTCTCAGACAGAGGCAAAAATACTGGACTGCAGCGGTCGGCTGTATGAGAACACAGACCAGTTTTTGGAGCATAAAAGCGTGTAAACCTGCTCTAGTATTGAGCAAAAATAAAATATGAGCTCAAGAAATGAGCATAACGTGGCCTCTTTAACATTTGCTTTAGATTTTTAAGGTGAAAAGTAAACTCTTTACTGACAATGACCGCACATTAAAAAAAAAGCAGTTGAGAGAGTGACTGACCTGTCTGTACTCTAGAATGATCTTTGGCAGAGGATGCAGGTCCTGAAGCTGCAACAACTGCAAAAACACAGAGAAAAGAAAGAGAAGAACAAAGTTTTTATTGGACAAAGAAATTGCAATTTAGAGCAAACACCCGACACAGTCCTGACAAATATTTTGTTTTCAGCAAATATGGTTTTTTGCCCCTTTCGCCCATAATGTCAAAATAAAATGTATCTTCAGAATAACTTGGCAAAAAATGATCTAACTATTGCTTTGCATGTAGTTACAGTCTGGACTGTTTATCAAATACCGATGATCAACCACTGATGTGCCAGCATATTACATGAGTGTGCATGTGTGCTTGTGTATTTGCACTTGTGTGTGCCTCTGGATTCGTCTGTATAAATGTGTAAGTAGACCTGTTAAAACTTTAAAACTTGTGTTTGCTTGTATTTTATGTTTCTCTGTGCACCATACTGCAGCTTCTGATGTTGACTGCTGTTGTTTGTTGATGGTCTTGGGGAGTTTCTTGTTCTCGCAGCGCTCGTGAAGGCACAGCTTCTCAAACAGAACCTTCAAAACATTATTAATCCACAATACACACAAGTCCGTAACACTGCATTATACATACAACACAGAAAAAATACACACATGCACACGTACGTGCATATTCATGCATTCAAAAAAAGATAAAGACAAGAGTTAGACAGTGACATCAGATATTTAAAGCATTTTCTATTTCTTTCCTGATATTCAAGGATTTTCCCACTTTGTTAACTAATGCACATGCAAACATATGAGAGAAAATTTGAGAAAAAGCCAAAACATCCATGCATACAGCACACAGATATATATACACATAAAGGTACACACTGTTCGCAGTTGAGTGTTGCTGGTGACCAAGAATATTTGTCCAGCTGCTCGGTGAGCCTCCTGCTCCAACTGCTTCATCTTACTCTGGCAGTGAAAGAAAGAAGGGGGACAGACAGAAAATGAAGGTATTATTGTCAGGTTTCAGATTTTTCAAGGTTTGTTTTTGCCAACCTACCAATATTGACTTATTCTTCCGTAATTGGAGTGTCATCCTGTCTGGCCCTCCAGTCCATTAGGAGCGAATTGGGGATTAAGAAGTTGCAATTGCTTGGCCAGCTCAGCAGTCAGGTCGACCGAGAACTTCAGCTCGCCGTTTTGCTTGTGTGTCAGAGTGATGTGTCACGTAGTGGTTGCTTCTCAGTGAATTAGAACTGAGGCACTAGTTTAGTTCAACCACCCGGAGACCGAGCAGAGTTAGATTAAAAAGCTGCTTCTGCATGTCTTTTTGACATCTAACGAAAACGGAGGGAGCCTCTGTTTGCCTTTCAAGTTTCTTGGCAGCCAATCCACTTCACACTTGGCAGGTGTAATGCTGAGCACTCAAGGAAGTGCAGTGTCAAAATAAAGTAATTTGGATGAGCAGTTCTAAGGAAAGCTGCAAGCAGCAGGAACTGGGGGCCAAGCGACTGGTCTGTTCCAAACAGGCACTTCATTTGACCACAAGAAGAGTAAACATTGCTCTGTTTTCTATGTCTCAACTTTTTATTAAACAATTAAAAAAATCATGTTCTGTCATTCAAGGGTAATTTTTTTACATCAAAAGTAAAGGAGATTTCATTCCATTATTATATTTTTTTTACTTTATTAGACGTTTTCTGATTAGAAAGTCTGTCACACAGGGAATTTTAAGTCAGTTAAAATTTGGGGAGACAGCATTGTTTTTATGATGTGATACCTCATTTCTGCTACCCTGGTTAAACCCAACCTCATCAAATGAGCTCAACATTTCTGTTGCATTCTGAGATCACTCTAGCCATGCTGAGCAAACACCACAGAGTGGCCAATCAGCGTCTCTGCAGAGGTCTACTCTACTGGCAGCTACGTTTTGGTGGGCCGAGCAATGGCTACTGCAGGGCTACTGCAGGGCTACTGCAGGGCTACTGCAGGGCTACTGCAGGGCTGCTGCGCTGCGTCATCTAGAGAATCAAAGTCTCGCCAATTTTTACGGTGACACATGCACAGTTCTGAGCAAAAATAGGCCTGAACGTACTGTAGACAGTCCTATCAACATAATTACTGCAGTTTCACTACATTTTCATTGTTTGTGTGTTCTGCACTTCATACTTCTGGTATCCTTTTCTTTCTGTAAATTAGTAACCATTATTTCTGGTTGTGCATGCTGCCCTTTCTGTCAAAACTAAATATAAATGACATTTACAGTGAAATATCACAAAGTTATGGTGATGTACAAGGGGAAAAGTGGGGGCTGTCACAGCTCTCTGCTGCTGCCATGCAGCCGAGACGCTGTACGCGTTAACAGAAACCCATAAACTGCGTGAGCGAGAGGCCGTGCATATGCAAGCGCCACTCACGCATCCCGTGTGTCTCAGAGGTTTCATTTCTGCAGCCTGACTGCTGGCCACCCAAAAATTTTCCAAGAAAAGTAAAATTATTAGAAACATTTTAAAAGACTGGTAATGAAGAGGGGAGGTTATTTGAGGAGAAAACTCTTAATATGGTTGAGACAGGACTTGTCTCGCTTCTCCTTCCTTTCAATGGCCAAAGGCAAAGCTCTCTGTTAATCTGTCTAATGCACACATCAGTCACACAGCGGGCGCATTAGGATCACACACAGACATGGACAACAATGAGCATTTACTTAAATGTTCACACACTTGCAAACACACTCAAAAAAGAAAAACAAAACCATTATGTATATACAACAACATGCAAATACAATCAGCCACAAAACACACACACACACACACACACACACACTCACCACCATGAACTAAACCCTTCACACAGAGAGTTAAATAGGGTTTAATGACTGCTGTGATAATCCAGTCAAATACGGATGAACTTTGCTTCTCTGGACGGTCGACAGAAGCAGGATGATACATTCAGCGAGAGAGGGAGCGAGGAAGCGAAGGGACTCAAAATGGAAAAGAGAAAGACTGCTCAAACGACAGGGAGAGAGAAAAGGCTGCAACAGGATAAAAAGGACAGACGGGAGGGAATAAAAAGGCACTTGGGATGGAAAAAGGGACGGATGCATGGGAAGTAAAAGAGACTGATAGAAGCAAAGGTAGGGGTAGAGGCATTTGACAAAAACACAACTATAAAAGAGGAAGATAGAGAGGCCCAGAGAGACAGAGCGCGTGATGAAAAGTACAAAAAAAGACAAAGAAGAAAAAATAAGGGGGGAAAAGTTATAAAAATCCGTGCTCATGCAATATTCAGCCTAAACTTGAATATTTTTGCTTTTCTGTTATCTTACGACTGGGGTGACACCCACACACCAGCACCTCATTACAAGCCTGACTGAAGTAGAAAACACTTCGTAACAACTTGACAGAAGAAACGGAGGAAGAAAAACAGGCACAAAAATAGGTACAAAAACGGGAAGGGGAGGGCGAGGTGGGGGTGATGAAATGAGAGAAAGAAAGAGGGAAACAGTGACAGGTTTGGGAATGTGGGAGGGATAGTGAAAAAATTGAGTCAAGAGTTCAAGAAAAGTTGAAATGTGACACAAATACTTCAGAGGGTTTATGGGAAAATGATGAGAGGAAAAAAATGGAGAGGATGACAAAATAATTGAAGGAGCAGGTGAGGATTGGGCAAGGGGGGGTGCAGTGGCTGGACTCTGAGAGAAAATGTCATCTGACACAAACAGACATCAGTCACAGGAGCGAGTTCAGACAGTCATAACTTGACGGCATGATGGGGGGAGGCAGAAGAAGGGACAATGGCAGAAAGAGCAATAAGGACAGAGAGGAGACGGATATAAAAAGAAGAAAAAAGGGAAAAAATAAAAAATTAAGCTGCCAGACACGGACCAAAATTCCAGAATGTACTTCTCTCTTTCTCTCTTGCTCCTAGCCCAGAGCAGACTCCAGACTGCCTCATCAATATTAGATGCTAGCCCCTCAGTGCTGTGCTAGACACACACACACAAACACGCTAACACAAACACATATGCACACATGCACGCACAGCAGTGGGAATCTCATATTGCAGGGCAACATTTTGGATTCATGATCGCATTGCATCAAAATGTGGACTTCTCAGTTCGAGTCTGACACGACGGGAGATCAAATCAGACCTGAACGGTGACGTCTGAGAGACACAGGCGGAATGTTTGTCCCGCTGAATTTAAAAAAAAAAAACAAAACCAAAAAATGTCTGGCTAAAAACGACAAAAGAGCATATGAGCATGCCCGTAGGATGCGGGCTGACAGACAGGAGGGATCTTCTGCTTGGTGTTCAGACAAGTGAACCAGACAGCTCAGGAAAAAATAAAAATCCGCCACAACACAGCGGGGACATGCATGGCTGCGCTTACGAGCACCTATTACAAAACACGAGCACGCACGCACACACACAAATGTCTCTGCAGCAGTCTCCAAAAACTTCAGCGTCTCAGTATGTGTGTGTGTGTGTGTTGGAAGAGGCAGACAGTGATGTTCCTTCCTGCAGCACAGCCTCTTGAAGGAAAAAGACAGACTCTCCATCCTATTTATAGTAACATGGCAAGACACCGAGACTCTCTACAAAAACATCCCTGCTGGTGCCTGCAAGAGTTTAAGTGGGTTTGAGCGTGTGTGTTAGTCTCTATGACTGCTGCAAAACTTATTGGGAACATGTGTGTATGACTCTGCATGCATCTGTTCGCCACATCTGGATGTATCTTTCTGTTTGTCTGTGATCACTCTCGAGTGCAGTCCGCAGGATTGGTTTTAATCTGCATGTAAACAGGACAGGTCCCCGGAGGAAGTCTACCCACCACATCGCTAATCCTACCCAGAAGAAGAGAAAGAGGAAATTTTATTTGTCTTTTATTTTCAGGCTCTTGAGGCTTTTTTTTCCCCTCTGTCTCTCATATCCTCCCACTGTTTTGCTCCCATTTGTATTAATACAGCAGCTGTCTCCTGCACTGGTTCGGCAGCCAGTCGAAAACGCAATCAGCTAATGCGGATGCTGTGCAAACGTGAGCTTACACTGAACATCATACCGACACACAGGATACCCCCTTTGAAACTTGCACTGAGTAATCGGATTGTTTCTAGATATGATTTAACCTGATTATATTTAAACTGACATTAACATCTGTTTCCAGTGGACACATTGAGATCCAGTTAGGTTTTTATCACGCTGTCCAGCTTCTTCCTTCTTAGGCTGTATTCACACCAAATCAGGTGATCCAGCGAAACGCCGCAGGGTTGCCCACCAGTGGGAGTGTCACTTAATTAACGTAACAGGACCCGTTGTGTGACATCAAGTTTCCAAATCCAAAGTTGGTGGCCGCTGTAGGACGGTCCCTTTACGTGCTTGGCTGGTGCAATGTCACTTAGGCCTGCGTTTCTGCAAAAGTTGAGCTGGTTTTAACTTTATTGGCAGCCGCTGCGGCTCAGACCACCGCAGCCAAAGATGGACCAGCCTTATTTAAATGAATAAGAAAACTTGGATTTTTCACCAGATCGCCTGATTTGGTCTGAAGTCACTCTTACACCTTCCTCTTACTTGCACGGGTCACAAAAACAAAAGAAAATTTAAAAAAAGGCGCAATGCTATTGTATGGACTTCTTTTTGCTTTTTCGAAGGAAAGAAGCCGTCGGGAACACTTTACATAAAGCATCCATCTATAACGCATTATGAACATACTTAAAATTCACCTATAGTGCTGTATAATCATAGTTATAAGCAAGGTTAGGGTTAACCCTAACTCTAACCACATATAATGCATTCTAAGTGTGTTCACAATGTGTGTTATATGTTCATAATGAGTCTCTACAATGCATTATAGAGACAGGCTTCATAGTGTTACCAAGCCACCCTCAAAAACTGGAATGCTGAAGATTAAAACAACGACAATGCTGTTTCTGGCAGCTGCTTTTATTTCAGCTGTGCTCAGTGCCAACGATATCTAGAGGTACATTTGGATGCAGCAACGCAGTCACAACTCTAGTGAGAGGACAGCGATGGAACCTTAATGAATAAAGTTTGTGTCAAAACAATACATACGCGGCCAAAGTTTGATTTTTATTCTAGGAAGACTGCAATTAGGGTTATCTTTAGGAGACATGCAATAATGGTTAATGTGGTTTGGTGCATCCCGGAGCACCTCCACAGGAGATCGGATCACATTTCATCATCAATGCATCTTGGGTTCATTTACACCTACGTTCATGTGTTCGGGCTCTGTCCAACTGCAATGAGATCCCCGAAAATGCATTTTTATGCAGGATGTAAAGAGAGTGTATGCTCATTCACAGGGCTCCAAACATTCTAGGATTTTGGTCGTTGTGTATTTTGCTAGATGCTAATGCTTATATGACTGTGAGCAGGTGATATGAGGAAAATGACAGTCAAGGGTTCTCTCCATATGCTTTCTCTCTGTTGTGTATGCCTGGAGAGAAACCAACTGAAATGAAAATAGCTGGAAATGCACAGGAAGACCAAGATTTGTACCCTTCTAAGAACTTTTCTGTCGTCTCAACATCGTTTATACACACAGCCCGTAAAAATGGATACTCACAGAATACTGTTATTAATAGTAGCTAAAGCACTCACACACTTTTATCTCCGTAAACATGAATCGGAGGAAAACAAATTTGCTTGCAACTTGTTCTGCCCTGAGCCTCTGCAGGGTTTCGCTTGAAACAAGGCTGTGAAAAGGAGGTAAATCAAATTACTTGCCTGTCTATCTTTAAAAACACCAAGCCAAATTTATATTTGTGTACACGGCTGCTGTTCCATTGTTGCGCTCTGCTGGGAAATTAACATTAGCCATGAGGCAAATGTTGATAACTCCTGGCCGTGAGAGATAAGTTTGCCTCCTCTGCCAGCCGCTACATGAAAAAACTTGTCTTCCAATCAAACTGTTCTGCTCCATTTGGTAATGCCACTAACATGAAAACTTTAAAAACACTTGTCAAAACTTTTGCAGTCTGATGTCTTACCCCCAGCAGGTCTGAAGTCCTCTTAAGAGCGTCTTTGTCCACATGGATGCAATGGCTCTCCATGACTGAAACAACACAAGAACTAACCAAACCATATGGACTGATATGGTGAATCTATCTACTACTAATGTTGTATTAATAATACTGGGGAAACCGTATAGTGATTAAGTGATAAGTTATTATAAAAATACAACACTCAAGTTTCTTCAAGTTTTTAAGTACCACCACATATCACACTGTATGTTTCTGATGCAATCTATGATGTGTTTACACTTTAAGTTGCATATTCTAGGACATGTCCTCATGAAGAGCGCACCGCATTTGGATGACACAACTCTAAAGAGGTTTGTATTATTTTTTAAGTATGTGCTCAGTGTCACCTGAATAAATGTGAAGTGGTGCTCACCTGCCAGAACAGAGATCATGCTCAGCTCCATGTCTGAGTACAGCTCCCACAGTCCTTGGCTCTACATACACAAGTCAGGTTAGAATAGAAAAGAATGAAACAGAACTGATTATAATGGAAAAGAGCTTTAACGGCCACACGACCAAGGCTGCTGGTACTCGCTCTCTGTGTATTCATAGCTTAGTCTGGGCACAGCTTCAGATTATAACACACACGTCAGCGCAAAATGTAAAAAAATGAGTTGTAATGTAACTATGTGTTGGTGTGTGCACATCAACTAACCTTAAGTTTAGAGCACAATGCAATGTTAAGCCAGTGGAGTGAACAGAGAGCTGAGATGACCTGAGAAACCTGACAGGGGGAGACAGACAGACAAACAGGAAAGGGGAAAAAAAAAAAAAAAGTTTGTGGGGATCAACAAACCAAGATCTAATCAAAGCCTGTACCGCAGAATGTGTCTTCTGATGCAGTACGAACTGTCTTTAGAGACCTCTCTATCCTCTCAATGACAGATTTCTGAGCGAAAATTCCAGCCGCTGTCTATTATTGAGGTGTTTTTCTCAATTAAATGACCTGTTCTCAAACTACTGCCTGCCAGCATCCACTGTGCTATCCTCTCAGACACTGAAACCCTACCAGCTCCGAGAATTCGTTCTGTTGCTGACCCTGATGTTTCTATTTTCTAAATTTTCCTATTTGAATCCAGAAATGTAAACTTCAACTAACCCTTTTGCCACCCAGCGCAGGTGTCGCACAGGCTCCTTTACGGTGTTTATTGAGAAGATTCGGGTAACAAGAGGAAGGACTTGCAGGATCCAGCAGCCACCCTGACACCTGTGGGTCCTGGATACGAAAGCCTGCCACTAGAGAGAGAGGACGGCTCTTTATGACATAAGGCCTACTCGGTATGCTGCTCTGTATACTGATGAGAAATTAGCAACACATTTAGGAGGATTAGAGAGCACATTATCATTACCCAAACCCACTGCAATCAGCATAATTTAGGCTGTCTACAGCTGCTGATGTTTGTGTAGCATACAACTACAAACTTCCTTTAGTGTGGAGTTTTATTTTGTTGGAGAACGTTGTATTTTTACATCGTGGCTGCGTGTTTATGTGCATTCATGTTTGTGCTCTCTGCCTTGTTTCCAGCTGAGGTCTCGTCTGTAAAACTGCAGAGCTGTACGCAGCAAATCCTTGGCTTTATAGCACACCACCAGTTGGAGCTGAGATCTTGACAGCACTTGTAGCAGCATATCTCTATGGGTCACACACACACACACACACACACAGTAACACACCTGAATACTCCTGCTTTACTACTAAAATAGAAAAGAATACTAAGAAAGAGTCTTTTTGATGAAAATGCAAATGAGAGTCAAATTTCACACTCATCATCTTAATCACTGTCATTCAAACACTTGCGCGCACACAGGCAGACCTTGTAAAGAGCTCCTGGCTCTGGCGTGTGCTATGCTGAGCCCATGCAGGTGTGTGTTCTAGTTTTAAGTAGACCAGACTGTCGTTTGGCCCGAGCGAGTTCTCTGATGTGCTGCAGTCAAGATTGTTCTTCATCAGCACGAGGAGGCCACACACTGGTGGAGTGAGTTTCTATATCAGGGATCACAGAGAGAAAAAACATGAGCAAACAGTTAGTAAGCCACGGAAATTAAGGGTTTACATTTACCTCATAACAACTGGGAGTCTTTTTTTCTTTTACAGATGCAAAGTGAAACCACAACCTTTCCTTAAATATAGAGTCAGTAGCATTTTCTTAAAAAACAAAAAGAATCATGCTCAATCATTACTTATGGGCCCCTTGACATGTGTGGTGGTTACTGTTGGCTGCAGAGCCCCGCCCTTTGCCTGTGTTTTGATGTTTTAGTTTAATCGAGACGTTTCTGGGTGGGGAGTGGGTGCGTCTCCCTAACAAATGAGGCTGTGTAGGTGAGGTTGGGAATGAATGAAACATAGCGATTGGACACAACTCAGACCACATAAAATGCGGACGTACTAGCAAGGAACAGGAAATCAAGCCCAAGCGAGGCGAAATGGCGAGCGGATAAAGCTCGTCCCAGAATGAGAGTGAATCTCAGTTTGGCTTTCGAGTACCGAGAGAGCTGGGGATGAAGAGTGAAGAGAATTGGCCTGCTTTCTGTTGCACAGGAAGTTGCCAAACACCAGTGGTTAGCTTGTGCTAGCTTGCTAAGTAATCAGCTTTTCCATTAGGACAAATGTAATGTACCTACGTAGCTTGTTGCGTAGGTACAAGCAGTATACATACATGCTTTAAAACTTCTGGTGATGTTGAACCCTAGAGGAGGAGCCATATTTAAATGCTGTTTAACAAGCTGCAACAAACAATGCTACTGATTCTACATTTAATTTTTTGGTCTTTAACTTGACTTTGATTTTTATTCTTATTCTTTTTCTCTCAAATGTCACAAAAGCTCTGCTCACCTGTTCTGGGTCTAACTGAGTCGTTCCATCCTGGTACACCAAAGTTAGCACCAGCGCACCGGCATTCGCAGCCTCCTCAAGCATTTCCTTCCTCTCATCTGGGTTCAATTTCCCATAATCCTTCACTCTGGGGTCAGATGTCATGGTTATAGTCAGACAGGCAGCTTTAGATGAGGTCTGTCTCTCACAACCATTAGCCCCCTCATGGGACATCTTTGGCCCATTTCTCTCCTGGTCAGGCACACATTTGGCAGACTCGTGCCGTTTGCAGGTCACAGACGGGGTCCGTTTGGAAGCATTTATAGCTAATTTACGCAACCTGTCTCTCACCTGTCTACTTATTTGAAGTTGTCTGGTTTGCTTTGGGGCACAGGCTCCTTTATGTTGCACTGAAACTATTCCTGTTTCGTGTGAAGGACTGCCTTCAGTCTGTATTTCTGGGGGGTAAGCTGGGAGGTCAGGGAGAGTTTTGGCCCTGGATCTCCCCAGCTCATTAAAACTTCCTTCCCCTGCCTTTTTTTGAGAGTAATGAGGTGGCTCCCAGTTTGAAGGACGCCTGGTTAGGTGGATTTTAGAAGGAAGGTGAGCATCTCGGTGCTGAAGCATTTCATGCTTCCTTTTTAAGGGGAACGAGGGGATCAGAGGAGGATGGTGTGAAAACGTAAGGGAATTAGGCAGGTTGAGGCTTTGCAGTTCTTTGTTTGCTTTCATGGCAGTTGAGGCCAAGTCCTGTACTGAGTAGCTTTGTCCAGCAGCAAAAGCGCTTGCTGGGGTCAGTACCTCACTTGAGCTGCTTCCTCTGATACTTCCATTAGCGGTCTAAAGAACAGAATAGGTGGAAACAGAAACAGAGAACAGGAGAGGCAGAAATAGATTTAGAGGGATTCAATCTGCAACATCAGAAGGCACTTGAAAACAGACTCACTGCCTGCGTTAGATCTGTTACATTGAAAATCAATACACAAGAGAAAATCAGTTTAGAAAAAAAGCAGAATGACATTAGCTTTTCTAGATGCACATAATTACCTTTAACAGAGAGAAGAATGCATGCTTTATTGAATTACTTTCATTCATGTCCCGCATCTACTTGGATAATAAAAAAATTGTGAGAGAGAGAATGAAAGCTGAGAAAGTAAAGAGGTGAGCTGGTGGGTGAGCAAGAACACTGAGGTATAAAAGAAGGCCAAACAAGCAGGACAAAGAAAAAAGGAGGCTGTGAAGTGAAGACTGTTGCACACATTCAGCCCTCAGCGCTGAGTCCCAGACAAAAACAGACAGTCAGGGCACTGTCTGTCTGACAGCCTGCAGTGGTGTCAGTCAGTCACACTGGTTCATATTTATTTATTTTTCAAGAGGAAAAAAACAGCCTGTGTTGACTGGACGACAATAAAATCGAGTTCAGTTTTTACTGACTTGTCTAACAGATTGCACATGTAGGACAGCAGTAAACTGTATATGTAGAACAGGCCTGCTCAAAGTCCGGCCCGGGGGCCACTCTCAGCATGAGGTCAGATTTAATATGACCAGCAGCTTCCGCCTTAATATGTACTATTTATGGCCCGCCAGCACGGTCAAACAGAATTCATAAATCCTCCATGTCAAAAAATGCAATTTCTCTTTTCACCTCATGGTGGCAGCACCACTCTGTAACTTTGCTTGGCTGTGTGGCCCATGCTGTGACCCTTACTGGTCAATTTCTGCCAAGGCGATTGGAGATAAAAGGAGGAAAGCTGAGACTGAGAGACTGAGGGCCGACACCTCCAGAAGAGATGGAAATGGCAATACTTTTTTTTTTTTTACTAAAACTGAAACAATTGTGTTTGCCTAATTTGCAAAGAGACTGTTGCTGTTTAAAAGGAATTCAGTGTCAAGCCCGGTTTATGGTCGCTGGAGCCTTCCCCACGAGAGGCTGCGTGTGCCAAAAGTGACGCCATCGTGCAAAAGCCCCATAAGCCATCTCAGCGCCTGGTCGCGTGCCTCTGAATTTTTGTATCTCCACGTGCACTGCGCCTTTCATTTTAAGCCGGACACCAGCAAGGTTTGAAGCAGTTTCAGGGAGAGGGAGTCTTTAAAAGACTCATATAGCCATGTGGTCAAACGTGCTTTGTATATATTTATATATATATAATACTTTTTAAAAAAAATTTAGGTGTGCCTCTAAACAAAAGTTTGCATGTTTACAATGTTTGTGTGTGTGGCTTCTTTCACAAACACATTCAACCAGTCAATCCTAATTACTGTGTCCATCACTGCAGCGACCATAAACAAGGCTTTCAGAGACATAACCCGGCAAAACATGCTGAGGCAGAGAGCGACCGTGCTAAAAAAGTGAAACAACTCAAAGTTGTCTCGGCCTCACAACAGCGGTTCTTTTCGCAGGCCCATGAGTCAAATACGGCCAAAGCAAGTGATGAAGTGGCCAAGCTAACTGCTAAACATGGCAAACCTTTTATCTTTTATGGTAAAAAAAATAAATGCCAGGACGGACCATTGGCCCTTGGGCATTTTTCATATTATCAAATCTGTACCACTCTGAAAAAAGTTTGGACACCCCTGACGTAGAATATTTGGTCCGTGCTGTGTATATTTGTGATGTAATACAAAATACGTCACTAAACCCTGTGTGAGGTGCAAGTGATAGGTCAAAATAACAATAAATGTGGCTTGATTTTATTGACATGCATGTGTAGTACTAAATGTAAAATATGATTGGTACTCAACAGAAATGCTATGAACCCATAGAGGCCAGTGCAAAAGTAGAAGGATGAGACAAAAGGCGAGGTGGTAGAAAAAAAAGAAGTGAGAAACAAGATGAACAGAAATCTGAGTCCATCTACCAAAAGCACACCGTCACCTCCCTGTAACCTCCCCAGCATAAAACACCTCCATTATTCATCTCTCTTTTTATGCCAAAGAACAAGTGTGTGCAGGTGCACTTGTTTTTTCTTTGAAATCTAGTTGAGATACGTTCGTATTCCAATGATTTTTTTCGACTGTGAGTTTGTGCTCGCACACGATTCTGCACAGTAGTCAGCAGAGGGCTCGGTAGGTAGGGATTCCTATGATTCAGCTCCCTGAGGAGAGTCTTCCTCATTTCCCTGTAAACAAGTATTTTCCTGCTGACAAAGTCATGAACCACCCCAGGGTGCTTTGCCACAGCATATAGATAGAAAACGGAGGCAGGCGTATGGCTTGTAGCACAGCACTGGGAGCAGAAGCGTGTACGAGAACGAATGAGGAGAGAGAGAGAGAGAGAGAGAGAGAGAGTGATCAGACGGCCGTGTTTGCTGCTGATCGCTGCAATACTGTGAAGTACTGCACACCTTTCTGTTTCTCCTCTTCTCGTTCATCTGTCAGCCTCCCCCACTTTTCCTCTCACACTGCATCATTTCTCTATCGCTCTCCACAGACCGTCCCTCCAACCCTTTATAGTTTTTTCTCCCTTCCTCCTCCTCCTCTCCTTTTTCTGCAGTGTGTGTTGTGAACTACTTTGTTAGGACTTTTCCTATTTCATAACTCATCGGGGATATATCACTTGTCAGAGTAATGCTGCCGACAGCACCCAGTTACACACAAGTCGGATTGATTTCGGTGTGCATTGGGGTAATAGGAGCCTAATCCTTTTGAAAGCAACTATTTTAAATTTCAGGACTTTTCAGTGTGTTGCTACTGTACAGTCTCGCCTCTGCCTGCAGGGATTATGGAGGCAGAGTGGGAAAAAAACAATGGCAGGGAAAAATAAAGACATGTGAATCTTTGTATCACAAAAAGCTAAAAAAAAAGTCAGCAAGTGAGGTGCTCTTTTTACCCAGTTATAGTGTCTAAGCAAAGTGAACTTTATGTGTTTAAGGATAAAATTACTACAAATTTCACACAAGATCTTTGTCTCATGTTTCTTATTCACTGACTTTACGTACTGTATCAAATCAGGCAGATAAGTCACATAATAGTGTTTTAATCTTACAGACTTGTTCTATAAAGACTCACTTGTACCTTGTCATGTCGCTGGTGGCACCCATGAAGCCAGGGAACTCTGAAGCCTGACCTTTTTGCCCGGCGCTGCTGTGACGCTGTCTGCAGGGAACCACTCTCTCTTCCTGGGTCCTCTAGGGGGGAGGAGGTTAGCACATTTCTATCAGATCATCACTTTTCAGACAGCTCCTTAATCAATGAACCCGCCCTGTTACGTAAGCGTGTGCTTGAGTAAGCATGTGCATGTGTGAGACATCGGCAGCGTGTGCCAGGACAAGGTCGGCTAACGCTACAAATCCCAGCTAAGATCAAACTGACATTCTGTTACGACACAACTTGCGACTTGTTTTGCTTGTGTTGTTGATTGAGCATTTTTTCTAGATGCGTGGGTGGGTGTGTGTGTGTGTGAGTTGACTCAGCATTGTCTCAGCTGCTGAGAGTCAAACTTCCTTCCTGCGGCTGTAATGTGAGCGGGCACAAAACATCCCTTGTCAGTGCTGAGTCGCTTTGGCACTGCTCTGTCATCACCACCACTGTGATGAAGGAACGATGGCACAAAGCCACCGGCAAGAGTTTGACACCTGAAATACTTCAACACGCCCCCAGTTCTGTTTTTCTAAACAAATAAGTGGCAATAAAAACAGTCTCTGCAATCTTAATTATAGGTGTTAAATGTCGTGGGCTGAAGAAGAGTGACAAATGAAGTCCCTTAAATTTATTGGTTCCTTTAAAAATCCCATACACTTTGATCTTAAATGCAGCTTTAAAGACTTTTGTGCTGTAGTAGAACCATTTCTGGTCCCACACACTTCATGTGAAATTCCAAAGACCCCCTCCTCATAAAGTAGCACTAAGCAGAATACAAAAATTTATGAGATAATATTTGGCTGAGGTCGCCTACTCCTGCAGTTGGTTAAAGGATAACATATACAAAAGTGTCCTAGCACCCTCTAGTGGCAAATGCTGTAAGTTGCATATATGAAGACAGTTCAGTCACAGTGGTCTGAAATTCCAGCGTAAAATGTATAAAACTTGTACGACTACTTACCACCAAATCAAAAACTGAGCTTCAGATTGTGGTTTTCTGTATTATTTTAAACACTATAAAGCTGTGGTCTTCAACCAGAGGGTCATGACCCCTAGGGGGTCTGTGGAGGTGCTGCAGGGGGTCCTCCAAAGCAGTTAAAATTTTTCATCAAAATAATGTATATCTGGGAATTTTTTAAAATTTGGACAAAAATTATATTGAGTTAAACTCTAATATTAATGGGCAGTTTAAGCTAGTTTTTTTTTACCAATATGACAATGACTGAGTATAAAATAGGTTAAAAACAGTTGGCTCATCTTAAAAGGCAACATTTTTAAAAAAATTTTGTTTATTTTTTTAATCCGGGGTCCCTGCTCCGTTTCTCTATCAGTCAAGGGGTCCCTGGGTTGAAAAAGGCTGAAGACCCCTACTATAGAATTAAATCACCCTGTTGATTCAGGCACATGAGAGCGAATACATGTTTAATATGGTCATTTAAAAGAAACAAAGGTGACACAGTGTTCTTACAGAAGAGGCCCATCATGTACTCACCTGTAGATGAACACTCATTACTATTCTCAGGTGGAATCACTGACTCATCGCTGTCTCGCCCCCTCTCTCCTGACTCAGTGTCTCGTCCATGTTCTCTATAATCTGCCTCACGCCGACTCTCTCCGAGTTGGTCGTCAGAACAAAGGTACGATTCTGTCTCCATCTCATCTTCAGTGCTGGTGTCAGCGCCTGCCTTTGTTCCGTTCTCTTTTTCTATTTCTAATCTGACCTCCATCGCTTCAATTCTTTCCTCTTTGGATCTCTCCAGGTTATCAGATGTGTCGTCACCCAGGACTAATTTAGTCTCCCACTCCAGCAGTGACTTTTCTGGGTGATGATTCATGTCGTGTGTGTTTTCAGCTAGGCAGAGGTTCACCTTGTCGTCATCCCTTTCTAAAGATATTAAGATTTTTTTGGGACTCTCAGCACGGTTTCCCGCTTGTGTTTCTTTATTCTCACTGCAAAGTGGACGATCAACTTCTTCGATCTGCGGTGTCTTAACTCTGCACTCAAAGTCACTCTCTTTTCTCCCTCCAAGTTTTTCTCCTTCAGCATCACAGTCAAGTATTTTGTTCATGTTGCCTGTTGTGCATAAGAAGTTTAACTTTCTCTCGAAACCGGTGCACATGTTTGATCCCAACAGTTCAATTCCCCCCACTTCACTGGCTGATCCTTTCTCTCTTAGCAGAGTTGCATCCACACAATGTATCTCTTTCCACATAACTTCATTCTCATGCTCAGTATCAGACATTTGTCCTGTACTTCCCTCAGCTATACTTTCTGAATCTATCAGCTCCACCCTTTCCACCCCAACTAAACTTCTCATCACCTCCTGTGAATGTGCATTACAGCATGTCTCTTGTCTTGTCATAGAGCTGCTGTAAAGGAGTTGTATCCTTTCAGTTTCAATTGTTTCAGACTCTCGCTGCTGACACAATGTCCCTCCACCTTCTTCTCCACTAATGGACTCTTTATAGGGGTTGGGTGGAGGAAGTTTCCACATTGCTCGACTGTCTGAACCTGCAATGTCTTCAAGTCCATTTGTTGAGATGTTCCAGCTCTCTGTCACGGTCTTTTCTTTCTGTGCGTCTGATGGGCTGTTATCTGTCACTTGTGTTATTTTAAGGCAGGATGAAACTGGGTGACAAGCTGAAGACGGCTCCCCTTCATTGGGATTAGGGTGTTCCATTGTGGGGAACAATACATCACCAGGAACCTTGTCGTCTGGAGAAAGGATGACAGACGCCCTAATTTCTTCAGCGGAGCTGTGTGGGTGAAGAGGCAGACTCTTAAATTTGATAACACACGCCTTTTCATCGCACGCTAGCGACAGAATATCAGAAATACCAGCCACACTTCCAAACTTTCCTTTGTAAACCAGTTATGTAAGTATCTTTAAAGCAGCAAATTTTTCTAAAAACCTATGAAAATGTCTTAATCTCAAGTGCGTTGCACATATACTGTGACACTTTACCATGACAATAACTATTAATTCTATCCCTCCCCTCCTTGCTACTTACTTGCTCACTGGTATAGCTTGAAGTTCAAAAAGTCTCCTGGGTATTTGAGAGGAATGGGTGTTTCTGTCTCTACGGGATAAAGATGCTGCTGTCTCAGTTGCGTCATGCCGAGTGAGAGACAGAGACTGGCTGGACCAGCAAGCAGGGGGCTCAGAAAGCTCTCTGTGGGGATCAATCTGTGAGCATTGATAATAGGCTTCGGTCTGAGATGCCTGCCTTTGGAGCGAAGAGTCCCAGCAGGAGGAGGAACAAGAGGAGGCCTGGGATGACAGGGAGCAGTTTGGTGTCTGCAGGCGCTGATAGCAGCCTGAGGTCTGAGAGCTCTGCCAGTCATCGTAGGAGGGGGAATAGGAGGGAACCAGGGGCCTAAACCGGGACATTGGCAAAGGGATTTCTTTTAATGTCTTTTACACTTGCATTAGGTACATACAAGACTTGACTGCATGAATACAATGCATTTGCTACGGTTCTTGTACGACCTCATTTTGCTTGTTTATAGTTTTATGCGGATAGAATGACTGTATTAAACAAGCTGCCTCTGCAGCAATCGGCTAAGATAAAGAACATCAGCCTGACTGTAGTCATTCATTAGTAAAACCAAACATAAATGCATGTTATCATACTGTATTTGTGTGTGTGTGGCCCCTCTCTTATCTGGCTTACCGGTCTGCATCTCCTCTCTCCTCCTGACTCATGCTCCTGCTGCTTTGAACCCAACACTCCCTGTGGCTGCCATTATACCTCTCCACTATGATACACAAAACCAAGGAGAAAACCATAAACTCTCCGGGACTTTGTAACCACATTAACTACATACAGTGAATATTAAATAAATTTGATGCTATGTTTAATTAAGCTGCCAAGCAAAAAACCAGCCCGCCATTTCTACATACTGCCTCCTTGTTTACAGTTTGATCCATACAGCAGGTGGCCACAAAGTGAAGTGGTTTATTTTCCAACTGAAAGGATTTCATCCTGCAGAAACCAGATTTGATACTTAAAGCAAACGTGGGATCTCTCAAACAGTGCTGCCATTGCGATTTATCAGGCAGGCATGGTATGTTCAAACACTCCACAGCGCCTTCAGGAGGCTAAAAGTGACTGATGTCTAAAAGCAAAATTTCCCAAATGTCACTATACTTCAGCTGCAGTACCGTTTTCAACAATGCCATTAAAAAACTAAATAGAAAATATTAATCATAAAAGGGCTAAAATGTCTGATAAAAGGGATTTGCTGGCAAAGAGTGACCAAAAAAAAAAAATTACAAGCAATGAGATAAATAACTTGGCCGCTTTGATTTTGCCAGTTCAGCAGTTTTGAAACAAGTGTCATGAACACCACTGTCGAAAAACACAAGAAACCAGTTCACTTGTGGCTTTACATGAAGTGGTTAGATTCATTTTTCTGTAATTAATGCTGAATCATCTTATGTATGGATTTCTATCCTTTTGCCCCGACTGACTTTGCCTGTCACTGTAGGAGTAGCTGTCGCTGCGCCTGCCTGTGTGAAGACTCTGGGCTCGCAGAACAGCCAGGATTTTCTGGGCCGCCTGGGACAGAGGTCCCGAGTACAACCTGCTGTTACACTTCTCCATCTCCTCCCTGTCAGAGTGCCTGCTACTCTTCCTCCCTAGCTGAAGATCTTTGACTGTCAATGACCTAAATGAGACAAAGGGGAGAGTAAGACCAGTTACATGCAGACCTGGGATGAAGGCTCATCTAAGAAACATATCCAATAATATGCAGAAATTGACTGGAGTCCTGGCCAGTAAGACTCTGGATATAAACTTCAATAATTCTTAATAAAATAAAAATTCTCAGATAAAAATCCAACAAGATAACATTTTACTTTATTAGATTACTTGAGACAAACAGTAAACATGGACAATTTAAAACATCACAAGACAGAACAAGACAATAAATTCTTTAAAAAAATTCTCAGATCAGTTTTGTTCAAAGACACTCAAATGAATCCCGATCATCACATGTGCACCACTGCCCATTTATTTTATCTCGAGTTGAGAAACATCCTAGATGAGTCAGTAATGGCTCATAAACGACCTTTGTCTGCTGCAAAAACCAAGCAAAGGAGTGGGATTGCACTTTATGTATAGTCAGTCAGTTAACATCCTGCACTAAAATCACAGTGCACTGATCAGATCTTTTTTAACTATATAAACACAGATTGACTCTCCTGACACCAGAACTACAAGCTGAGATTGAGCTGATGAGGTCATTCATTTTGGCAGGTTTTCACTGCTGCTCTCTCTTCGCAGCCATTTTGTTCTCCAGATCCTCCACTACTTTTTGCAGCAGCCGGGCATCCAAGTGGAAGTAGATGTATAATTCTCTCTCCCGCCTGAGGAGGGCATTGCGCTCCAGCTGAGAACGCTTGGCTTTAACCTCGCCCATGATTTCTTGCATTACATGTTGCAAACTCTGCAGCTGAGCTTCTGCTTCAGCCAACTTCGACGTCAGTTCCTGTAGAGACAGAGAAAAGGGACGGGAAATAAAAAAGATGCAAAAAGTGGCCATATTTGTGAGTACAAGTAATGGCTGGACAATAAATTAATACTGTGATATGAAACCTTTTATTTTCTTAGATTTTTAAAAATTCCTTACATCATGATATGGCATGAGATAAATGGCAAAAGCGTGCTCTTTTTGTGGTTTAAGGCTTCATTGAAATAAAAGGGATGTAATTTTCCAAAAACTGCTCAAGTTGTTCTAATAATCGCCATTGCCCACAAAAGCATAGTAATTATTTCAAGTTTGCAGCAAACTTGCGTGAAAAACAACTGGAACAATTATTACTTATTAAAACAGTTGCTGATACATATTCACTAAATTGACTTTGAAAACTCAATTCTTATTAGTTATCATCACTTTCAATTTAAGAATGAAAATATAAAAGTTGTGCATGTGGTAACTATTCACCGAAAACTGTTGAGATCATTTCAATGGCGTGCAGTTGAGAGAACAGAATATTGTCAAGCAAGCTTTTTTCATGCCATGCTTTGTACCCAGCCACATTGTGATAAATTAAAAATGTGCAAAAAATAAATATATAAATACATAAATAAATAAAAACATCTTGTACTTCTAGCTTCCCTCACCCACGGTGACAAGCAGTATAAAAATCACTGGACTTACATAAGGTTTGCATTTAAAATGCACTCTGTATTGTTGAGATGAATGTGCACGAAACAAAAGGAAACAAGCCCACCTGTGCATTGGGACAGAGCAGCTCCTGGTCAGTTATGGCCGTTGGACGTACCTGCGGCCCTAAGACCAGTTGCTGGAGCTCTGTGTACATTGCCCTGTGGAGCGCCTCACAGTCGCCACTGAGACGGGCAGCTGTGTAGTACTGCTCGCGTCCAGCACCGGCGAGGGCATCTCGGGTCATCTGAAGATTGCCTGCCAGGTCACGAGCAGCCTGGTCCAGCGCTTTGTATGTCCGAAAAGGCTCTGATCGGCCATGGTCTGAATCATGGTCAAGGATCTGGAGTAGTCTAAGGAAAGAGTTACATACAACAGTGAATTACATTCCAAAGTGAGGCAGCCTGGAATGGGCACAAAGAAGCTTAACTACCACCACACATTCCCATGCCACCTGACAGTTAATGGAATGTAGTAAATGAGTTACGTTCTGGTCACTAGTCTTGCACTTCTCCTGTTCCTTATTTATAAGGAAGAGAAGGACAAACGAATAAAATTCTACAAAGAATACTAAGACACATGCTTCTACAACGCTGAAACTGAGGGAGAAGTCATTTTAGAAAGAGCAGTTTCAGCTCTGAACAGGTCTGCAGTGCCGACAGCTTGAGTCCTCTCACCTGCTGAAGGCTGAATCCTTGCAGCTGATGATGGGGTTGGGCCTTGGGTTGATAGCCAGGTCAGGGTGTGCAAGGGAATCAGTTCTGAGGGTTGCCGCTTCATCTTCCTTGACAAGTCTGCCGTTTACTTCTCCCAGCTGCTTCAGACACGTCCTCCATCTCCTTAACTCCACCTCCTGAGCCAGGTGCACCAGATCAAAGGACGCCTTCTGACGGAGTAGGTAGTCCCGTACCTAGAATAAAATGATGATTCACTTTACTTTTACTCTTGATTTTTATTTCTGCTTCTTTAAAATTAAAGTTTCTTTCACCAGCCAAACTATATGGATTTTAAATTCTGTCAACCACTGTTTTTTTTTTAAACCAGTCACCATTTTGTATTTGCACTTTTGTAACTGTGTTACATTACTTGCTAAAAAAAAAAAATAAATAAACAAGAGGACAAATTCCTACATTTTTTTCAAGTTTGCAAGCTCCATTCATGTATCCAATGACTTCCTTCTTTTTGCAAAGACACGTTTTTACAGAAAAACAGAGTGTGAAATAGATTGTTCCACCAACTTACCTGATCCTGTCTGGAGGTGTAGAAGTCTTGTCTGACCAGTTGCAGAGCCAGGTCTCCCCTCACAACTGGCACATTAAGCAGCCTGGCTGACTCCCTAAGAGCAGCGGGTACTGGTCCATGAAGCAGGGCCTCCAGCTCAGCCTCCACCACCTGCAGCTCCTTCCTGGAAACAACTTCTCGGACTTGCAGTGAGGAGGAGGTGGAAATGCTCTGATTGAGTGAAGACATAAACATAAAGGAAAGCTTAAGGGAAAAAGTCAGAAAAGTAACAATTGAACACACAATGACAATGGTCATACTGTTTGCAAGAGGCAAAACAAACAAACCGTGTATGTCTGTTTTACCTTGGTGTGAGAGGACTTCTCAGAGAGCCAGTCCAGTCCAGCCATGACACTCTTCTCCTCTGCCATTGTCTTCATCAACTGGTGCTGGGCAACAATATGAGACCACTGCAGTCTGGCCATCTCTGTTCTCCTGCGCTCCACTATCCGCTCCTCCCTGTCTGTCTCCTTACACTCATTCTCTTCCTCCTCTCCATCTTCACAAGAACTGAGGTCAAGGACCTGGAAGCGCTGAGAGCAAGAAGTCTCAACAATATCAGAAATCCCCTGGAAAAAATTCTTTTGTGTGAAGGCTGTAAGTGTTTTGGTGTTGAGCTCCTCCTGTTGCAGGTAGGCATCCAGGGACAGCTGAGAGACGAGGACACTGGGGCTTTTAGAGGCAGAAGGTTTTGATGGGGCCAAAGGATCTCCTCCTCCTTTTTGCTTAGCTTCAGGGTGAGCTGGGAGATATGAAGCAAGATTGTTCACCTCATCTGATAGGCTCTGAAGGAGAGCATTGGTGTCCGCATTCTCAGCTCCAATGTAAGCATTGGCCTCCTTCAGCTTACATGCCGCACTCTCCAGCTCTGCAGTAAGTCGTAGGTCAGCATCTGCACGAGAGGTGGCCAACACCTGCAACTTGTTATAGCGTCTTTGCTTCAGCTCTTTCTCTCTAAGAAGCTCCTCAAGCTCTGCCTCCAAGTCGTCTGTGGCCACATCACCCTCTACAGCAAACATGGAGGATGACGATGAAGAAGAGGGACCTAAGATGTTTGCACTGCTCTCATCTGAAGGTCCAATGGTTTTTAGAACCTCGCCCAAGGCTGCTTCATCCAGAAGCGGTTTGCCAGACTTCCGTAACTCCTTAAATGCACGTGCTTCCTCCGCGGTGAGAACATTGCTCCGATTGAGGGTCCGACAGACGAAGCGCAAAAAGTGAAGGTTCTCCGGAGCACAGTCAAACAGCCAGTCGAACTCGGAGGCTTTCAGCGATGATGCACCAGGATAGCCTAGGCGGCCCAGGGCTTCCACAAACTGGCCACCGTCCAACATGGTAGTTCAGCTGCCCGTGCCTTCCTTGTTACTGCACTAGTCAGTCACACAGTAGAATAATGTGGACTACAGAGGATTAGGTGAAGAATACTAATACAAAAAAGCAAGCGTATATAGAGCAAAGTGTGTTATGTCCCAAGCTGATTTAAGTAATTTGGATAACGGACAATTCACGCATTCAAGATTCTTTTAACTACTTTGCAAAAGCCAGATCCACATCCGCATCCCTTTTGTTTGCTTACAGTAATACAGTTGTTAGAAAACACCATGCTGCACTTACTAGAACACCAGAAACATTGTGTACTATCTTCAGTGTGAGAGTGACCACAAAGCACTAACAATTTCTAGTAGAAGTTAATATATCAGTGTGTTGGCGGTTCCTTTCTTCTATTACAGTATGATATACAGTTTACGTAAACAGTTTTAAAGAGTGACTGTATTTTGGTTATTTTGCAATTTGCAGTTTGTATTGCTGTTAAATTGTATTATGCAATCCCAAGATCTGTTTCTAAATATGTGTTCTCCACAACACATATCAGTGAGGGTGGTCTGAAGGTTTAAAAGCACCACTCCAGTACAAGGAAAGACAATTGGACAGTTACACAAACAACATCAACCTCACAAAAAAAACCTCCATAATGACCATGACTGACTAGATCTAGCCAAATCAACAAACAGTACAAAATATTACAGAAAATCTTTCAGAGAAAAGCTGTAATTCAGGTTAATTCCCAATGCACAGCTTTATTAAGTAAGGGGCTTTTATACTCAGTGTGTAACATGCATATTTAATACAAGAAAAAAATTACAGTTCTGACGATCAAACAGGACTTTATGAAAAACAAAGTAATATTAAGTTAGGGTAATGTAATACTTTTTCTCAATAGGTAAAAGTTATAAAAATGTGCTGAAAACTGGGCCTCAGGAATGCAACTTAACCCAACTTTTAGTACAGTTTACTGTGTGTGGATAGCTGTTCATTTCATTCAGCACAAACAACCAGATATAATGGCATTTGTGATGATATCAGAATAACAAACTCTCGATATTTTTTAACATATATAAATGTTTGTCTTTTTAAACTTATTATTTTCTCCAAGGTAACAGATAAAGTCGTTTCGCACATAAATACAGATGAAATGATTGATACTGATTTGTAGCTACTAAAGTGTCTCCTCACGTAATTTGCCGTGACAACTACATTAGCTAACTTCACTAAACTGAGCTAAGCTGCTGCGTTAGCAAGTTAATAGCTACAGTATGCAGCTAAATTAGCCTAGCTGGCCTGCGTAACGTACTAACGTAACTGTGGCTCTTGTCTGTTGTGTTTCGCGAGTTATCTTAGCAGGGGAAAAATGACAGTGTAAAGAACTGTAACTATATTACTTACAACTTAATTCAGGCCGTCTTGTTAGCCTCCCATCTTAGCCTTTTTAGCCAGTTAGCTGCTCGCGCGCCAAACATCCAAACTGAAGGCACGTCGGCACGCAAACCACAACGTGCCCTTCTACGTCATACGCTGAGGGCTGCGTGAAACTTCCAACTAATCACATTGAACGCTGCAGCTCGATTCTTGGCGTCTCTCCTCCCACACTACACCAACCAGCCATTGCATGCTCCTCTTCTTTCTCTGCCATTTCTTTGTGGAGAAGACAACTGCTGGTGAGTCCTACACATTAAGCTGATGGAGCTGTTTGCAAAATAACATGCCTAAACGAATTTGACCACCTGCTATTGTGAGAGTGATATGTGACCATGCTGTTTACTTTCTCATACCAGTGAATGGTGTGTTGAGAACATTATCAACTTCCTTAAAAAGTATCAACTGATGTAGATGGTAGAGTTAAACAACCTGGAATTTATTGGACTGAGGTCATCTTGTTTTAAAATGTGTAAAATATTGTGTGTGTGTGTGTGTGTGTGTGTGTGAAGTTTACTCAGTCTGTGGGGACATAAATATGGTAACATAGTCACATTGTGGAGGTTTACCACCTTATCAACAACTTAAAAAAAGACATTTTGATGTGGTTACTTGGTTTAAGGGTAGGGTTAGGTTAAGGTAAGGGTTAAGTAAGGGTTAATTTAAGTCTTAAGGGAAGAAAATGTGATGTTAAAAGGACTGTGTGTGCATGCACAGATATGTTATGGTGTGTGCATTCCAATTTTATTACTGTTTACTACATTGTTGGTTTGACATTTACTGTAACTCCTTGCATACCATTATCAATACTTACTCTTAACATAACTTCTAGTTGCACTGCTATAATAGAAAGCAAAAAGCTATGACACAGTGTCTGCACATGTAAATTTTCAAATGAGTGGTTTTTTATTCTTTTTAAATGTTCAGAAAGCCCAGAGTCCTGTTAGTGGTTCAAGAGTGCTTTCCCGAGTCCCTGATTACAGCTTTCACTTGAATTCACTTATTTATTTTGATATGAAAAAACTTTTCTACCTCTTGCAGCTGCCCTTAACAAAAAATCATGGTCCAGGCTAAGTCATGGGTCTTGGTCAAACACTTTGACGGCTTCCCCAAGAACAGCGACTTTGAGCTCAAGGTGGAGGAGCTCCCTGAGCCCACAGATGGCCGTAAATTAATTTATTTATGTAATTCATTCATTTTGTCTGAAACAAACAAAAAAAAAACACCAAGCGCTTTAAATGCTTGCTTTCTGTCTGTTTTTAGAGGTGCTTTTGGAAGCTGTGTTTCTCAGTGTGGACCCTTACATGAGGTGAGTAGAATCAAACATTGGCAGAAAAAACATTCACAATGAATTTCCTGATCACGACAAAATCGTGCGTGAATCAAAAAATATGCACAAAATGCAACGTTTCTCTCTCCAGGCCATTCAGTAGGGTTCGCATGAAGGAAGGTGACGTGATGATTGGAACTCAAGTGGCCAAGTAAGGAACACAAACACAAAGGAATGTCTTTTATCCGTCATAATGTACTTCATATGCCTGATGTTTACTAGAACACAAGAAGTCCTGCACCTGCTATTAATTACTGAAGCCTTTGATCCACTGAGAGAAAAGACGGACAATTGAAGTGTTCTGGCTGTGTGTTTAGATACTGAATCTGTTTCAGTGTTGATAAACACGCAGAATAAATTGCTGTGGCCAAACTTTCCAAAGAAAATTAAAATAATCAGTTCTAGACCCACATGTTATGTGTTTTCTTTGCTTTGTTGTTAACCAAAGACTTGAAACTAATCAGCCACAAGGCTGGATGTCATGCAATAAACCTGTGTTTTTAATGTGCAGTCCATATGCTTAAGCAGCAGCACTGGTAGCAAAGCGCTCAGGTGGGAACAGGTGAGAATCACTTGATTGACAGATGCCTTTATTCTCCTCTGTTATTGTGTTGTTTTGTTTTTCTGCAGAGTTACACAAAGTAAAAACCCCAAATTTCCCGTGGGAAGCCATGTTGTTGGACGCTGCGGCTGGAGAAGCCACACAGTCTGTGATGAGACAGACCTCACTCCCATTATGGCCGACTGGCCGAAAGACGTCTCGTTGTCCCTGGCACTGGGCGCCATCGGCATGCCCGGGTAAAACATACGCTAAGTTGCCTGCGTGGGTAGAAAGTGAATGCAGAGCAGATCCATGTAAAAATTCTATCTGCTTCCAATTAAAGGAGCAATTTACTGACTTGCTTTTCCAGTTTTTCCAGTTTTAAGAACACTAAGCTGTCTGAGCTGAATCATCAGGACAAAACAAATGCACATAAAAAAAATCTGAATAAGTAAAAGTTACAGCAAAGGAAGTGTATTTAGCAGTGTGGTCGGCTTTGAGTTATTCCATGTGTAAGCCATTAAGCAGATAGAGAACACCCAACTGTCCCTGAGTAAATTTTAGGAAAGACAGAGAGTTTCCTTGCTTATGTTAATGCCAGTAAAAAGAAAAGAGTTGTTTAAGTTAGCAGAACAGCTGACATTTGTCTCTGAGAAAATGAACAGGTGGTAAGACTCTGGGGGCCAGATGCATTACACTCTGTGTAGATTCACTGCCAAAACTGTGCCCTCACACAGTGACAGACATTTTCATTTGAATTCTTTTTGTCAGGTTTAGAAAACTGTATGAATGCATGTTTGTGTCTTTATAAATCTCAATCATTGTGCAACTATTGCGTGTGCACTAGCCCCTTTTCTGCTCCACAGTTATCCATTAATAGGTGTAGAAATGCCCTTAGACATCCATTTGCGTACTGAGACTCATGCCTACTCCACAACTTTTTTTTAACCTGTCAGTATGAGAAAGAAGGAAAAGCATAATTTAATCGATTGTGTTTCATAATCGAGCTCTCCTAAAGCATCACAAAAGAACCAACCAAACAAAAAGAATATGCGAATCCCGAAATTAAAATCAAATACCTACCCAACAAACAAATGAACAAAAGACATTAAAAATTCATCTCTCATAAATGGTTTTAAATTAAGTTCATTAATGTGCTTCAGTGAAATTTTATTCAACACTGTTTATACTAAAAAACAATTACAGTTCTGAATGTGGAAAACAACCTAAACTGTCAATGATGTACTCTTAAGTTATGTCTCTCACCTTATTATTCATGTCCACCTAATTTAATGCTTGGCTGTCTCTTAAAAAAGCTTGTGTATACACAGATTGAAGTTTGCATGAGCATAATCTCACCACATTTCGTTTGTATCTTTGTGGGAAAAGGCGTACGTGTGTTTTTAGCTCGTGCATGTTGTTTATACATCCAGCCCAGCCCAGATGTTTTGTCCTGCTGCTGCCTTACCTGATAAGCGCTGATAACCTTGTCCTGGAAGCAATTACCGAGCGTTCACTGTAAGGAGGTCAAAGCCGGACAATTCTTTCTTGCCTTTTCCAGACTGACGGCTCTGTACGGGATAGAAGAGGTCCTGGGACTCAAGAAGGGCGAGACCTTGCTGGTGAATGCCGCAGCAGGGGCAGTGGGCACCGTGGTGGGCCAGATTGCCAAGATCAAGGGCTGTAAGGTGGTGGGATCAGCGGGGTCTGATGCCAAGTTGGCTTACCTCAAAGAGCTGGGCTTCGACGAGGCCTTCAACTACAAGACTGTTGGGTCCCTTGACGAGGCACTAAAGAAAGCTTCTCCAGACGGATATGACTGCTTCTTTGAAAATGTAAGCTATGTTCATAGAAGTCCAAGCCTGTGAAGTGTTTCTATTTATGCTCTCAAATGCTCCTTTATATATAGTTTGGGTGTAGCTCATCTCTGAAAGCATTATTACCTCCCAAAATATGGGTAATTGATCATTTTAGCCTCCTTTTAACTATGTTCCCTAAACACCCATGGACTTGGGGGTGAAGTGAGGAGAATTGCCCCCCTGGTGCCCTGATTAAAAATTTTTTTTTTTTGCCATATAGGTGCCCTCTTGGATGCCCCTGTGGTAAAAAAAAAAAAAGTATGTGTCCCACCACATACAACAAGTGCCCTTTTTACTATTTTCACCCCTGCCCCTTAAACATCTTAAGTCCAACAGCGTCCTAAATGTTCCAAACCTTATTATTAATATTCTTTTGAGTGGATCTACTTGTACTTCTTGATTTTAGGTGGGTGGCCCTTTTTCAACTGCTGCCTTGCAGCAGATGAAGAACTTTGGAAGGATAGCTGTGTGCGGAGGTATTGCCATGTACAATGACACCGTGCCCCAAACAGGTATGTACTTCCCTGTTCTTATTTTCCATACCAGTGGTTCTGTGCATGTTTTTTACTTTAACCTGGTACCTGCTGGGAAAAAAAACAAAACATTAAAATGCAGGTATCAAACACCCTTTACAACTTCACATCAGAGAACTTATGTCTTTTTCACAAGAGGGCACCATTTTGTTACTGAAATGCCAGAGTCAGTGTGTGAAAAGACCTTATCTTAGCAGAATTTATTTCCCTGGATTACTTTTCTTTTTAAACTATCTGTCTGTCCTCCTCTTAGGCCCATATCCTCACCTGCCCATGATCTTCAAGCAGCTTAAGATGGAGGGCTTAATGCAGAGCAGGTGGGAGCACAAGCACGCTGAGTCCCTCAAGAGGCTGATGGGATGGTTGAAAGAGGTTAGTGTTGGGGAAAAAAAAAATCATAATGGTGCTTTATCTAATTCAGAACTTTTCTGTGTTTCTTCAGTTTTGTCATTTATTTATTGTGCATCTGCAGGGCAAACTGCAAACTCGGGAGCACATCACGAAAGGCTTTGAAAACATGCCAGCTGCCTTCATGGGGTTACTGCAGGGCGAAAACATCGGCAAAGCTATCGTCGCCGTCTGATGTGGAGATGTAGGATCAGTGGAACCGAAACAGTATTATTGATAACTTGCACATTAATGCAGAATTCATAGATCAAGGACTGAGAAATAGTCTGTTACAACTAACCAGCTGTATTCATACATATTCATGTCCATGTAATTTTAGAGTGTTTCTGTATCCACCATGGCTATGAATTATTGCTGATAGACGTAACTGAAACCACCCATTCTTTAGAATAGATATTGTTTGATGAAACTGGACCATTCTGCAAGGTTTGGTGGATTTTCGTTCATAGTTGAGCACATATTGTTTGAAAAGCATTAAAAAAATAAAGCAAAAAATAAAAAATGATCAATTTACTTGAAATGAATTTACTGAAGTTGTTTTATTTGTATGATACAACACATTGGTAACACTGTCACACAGGTAGTTAAGTTAAAGTTAGTAAGAATTGTGGTCACGGTTGACAGAAGTTTCCAAGTAGTTAAGTTACTAGGTTAGTAGAAATTAAAATCCGAAAATTGATTTTTTTTTTAATGCATCCCCTTTTCAATGGGTGTGTGAATATTTTGACTAAATTTCCTGTGCACCTGCTGTGCAGACGTCTTAAGTTTGCTTTGTGCTAATTTTCTGCTGAATTGAGACAGATACTCAGCTCACCAGTTAACCTTTGACATGATAAAAAGGATGCTTGAGTCATGGTTTAGCGCAGGGCAAAGAGAAATGTACTAGACTGATGGCATATCAGAGTTCACCGTTCAAACATGCATCTCACTGCATTCTTCTCCCTTTTCTCATCTGTGGTTTGGCTGCAAAATGTTTCAGTGTTTTTGATTAATGATCCAGTACGAAGAACTGCAGAGAATCTATTTGTAGAATATGGCAGAAATGAAAAACAAACATGTTTTCTTAAGTCTGCACGGTATGATGTGTAGGCCAGGACGACTCTGCAGCACAACAATACTTGAATTACATTTTATTTTGACACACACATTTCTGCTTTAACAAATATTGCGTCCCTTAAGATTTAATAATTGCAGCGGCAGTATTGTGATCTCCATTCTATTTTGATTGTGTAGCCCTACCTAATGATGTAATTGTTTTGTTTTCATTAGAAGGAGGCACCCCAAATTTTTAAGGACTAAGCCCGTAAGTCAAGGACTCCTGTATTGTAATTGCTCTGTTTCTTCTTATTATTATTACACCACTTAAAACCATAATTTGACCCCTTAAACATGCTCAAAAACTCACCAAATTTGGCACACACATCAGGTCTGTCGGGAAAAAAAAATTGTAAAATGTAAAAAAAAATTACCCCAGTGTGCCAAAATGTGCTCTCTAGTGCCACCAAGAAACACTAAAATGGCCAATGGTTTATGTAAGATTTGACCAAAGTTGTGGGACATGCGAGGAGGTTTTGCCCAAAGTTTTTTTTTTTTGTCTCAGCCCTCCTGCACTCTAGCAGTCATGTGACTCACTCGAGGCTGGGCAAGATTCAGCAATACACACCCATTATGAAATCTGAGGTGGAGCAAAAAAAGCTTTAAAATTGAAACTGTTAACTCAAAAATGGGAAAAGACATCAAAAACATGTTAACACAAGATTTATAGATCAAAGTCTTTGACTCATTTTAATTTTGAATGAAGTCGGTAGCTAAAACTATGTGGAAGGAGTAAACGTTCGGAAAGATGTGGGTTTGATCACTCTCTCCATTGAAATGAATTAGTATCTGTGTTGGCTGCAGTTACTTCTGATATCCACACAGCTGCCAGTACAGTACATGTCAATCAAACTTTGACCAGGTCACATGGTCTACTTTTGACTTTCAAAATAAAAGCCCAAAACACTTTCAAAATAAGAGTCCTTTTTAAAAAAAACTGCAAAATGAATATTTTTTTCAACATTTAGATGGGCTGGAGTCCAGGACAAGGCCTACCTGATGGGCCAGAGTGCGAGGTCCCGACCAACGCTGCTTGCAGCTTTACTTGTTTTTTGTTTTGTTTTTGAATTGAGACTGGATGATTTTCATTTTTAGATGCAGTCTGACCATCCAACAATGGAACATTAAATGCAAAAAGTAAGAAAAAGCATAAAAGGCCCAGTCTGAGGCTAGGGATGTTTTTCGCACGTGAGAGTTCAGCAGGGGCTCCCAAACTTTTCAGACTGCAATCCCAAATATCCATGCCAGAAAATGGCGACCCCCATTGAACCTCAATAATGTGCACAGCCATGCACACGCACTATATAAGGCCTGTGCAAACACCTGATTAATACAACACAAAAGAACAACAGCTTAACAGCCATAATATGATTTTATAGTGTTTTAAAAAAAAAGAATATAACCAGAATTTATACAATAATGGGCTAACTATGCAATATTAAATTATTTTTAAAATTTGGTTTTTTTGGAAGGCATCTCACAACCCCCTCTCTGAGTCTTGCAACCTCTTGACCCCCACTTTGGGAATCACTGGTGTACAGTAAATCCAGACTGAAGAGTGAAACAGCCTGTTTGTAATGAAGAAAAGAAAAAGTAACTGCAATGGGTGCCAATGCATGTGCCATTACTTGGATGGGCTGTTTAGATCTGCCACAGATACATTAATATATCTTTTACTATGTGTTGGCCTTTGTATTGCACACATTAAGCAACTGTGTCCTAATTTCAGCCCTAAACTGGGTGGAGGAGCACAGGCACTACAACCGGTATGTTTACCTGCAGCTGCCATGTGTGGTGTTTGTTTGATCTGAGATAGCAGTAGTATTATCAAACTGGAATCCAGTTGATTTTTGCTGACACATAAAAGACAAAACTGCTAAGTCATGGGGCCTTGAACTACCACTACACCTCTTACCACCTACTTCACTTAATAAAATTAAAATTGAAACATAGATAATATGATAAACAATAACAAACAATCATGTGAGGTGCTTTAATTGGTTATTCAAACAATAAGAAGTAATTCCAAATAAAATCTTGGTTGTTGAAGGGTGTCTTGCACATGTAGGTTTTCACTACACAAACAAAAGAATTGCACACTTCAAAAAAAATAAATAAATAAATACCATGCTTTTCATTTACTTAAGTTTGCACAAGGTGGCGATCACTGTTTGCATTTTAATCTGGGAACTTTCCCAATTAAAAAAAAAAAGCCACTTTATGCAAACTTCAAAAAACGCTGACCACTAGCTGAGATATGCTGACTCACATTAGGCAATAAAGACAAAATCTGTCCAGTCATTGTGAGTCAGCCATTTCACTAACGTGATGTTATCTGATGCCATTTAACTTATCCTAGTCTTAAATTATAGTAAACCATATTTAAACTAAAACTTAAAAACACTCACTTAGATGAATCTTTGTACTTTTCTCACCAGGTGAAGCAAGTGTACAGACAGTAAACTGTCATTATATTGCTTAAACTTTCAATCAGGAACTCTGCTTTGTTAACCTTTCTCCTAATTCACTCACACAAAACATCTAATCTGACCACAGGGTGACACAATGGGACAAAATGACGTGTTTGAAACTTCCAACCAATGAAATTTCACACCTCAAGCCTAACTCGTGGACCTCTTTCCTCCTTGATTTACTATAAATGCTGCTCTGTAATCAGTGAGTTTACACCTTCAACCTCTCACTGGAGAACAACATCTGGTAAGTTACATGGATTGAGTTGATGGGGCTGCATGTAACTCAACATGCTTATCAATTTAAAACAGATTAGTCCTACCTGCTGTTGCAAAAGACGGGGCATCAGTCAACAAATGGCAGACTGGCAGTAACCAGGACGGGAATTCACTTCTCAGCTTATCATTTCATGCTGCTTGCTTTTTAGATCCATTTCTTATTTCACTAATGTTTAAGTAACTCTACCGTTGTCTGTATTTTGATATGCATGTATTGTGTTTCAGCATATTTCTGTAAGGTTGCAGATTTAAAACTGACCCTAACGCTGCACGGACCATTATTAATTCTTTTCATCTAATCCAAAATCTGATAAGATATATATTTCAGACTAAGCAATTTAACGGAAGCTCTACTTGTACTGCTTTAATAAAAATTAGATTTAATTTGACCCACAGTATCTCAATAAGTTAATCTCACATACAGTGTTTACTTTATGTTGCATTGGAACAGGGTTGTGAAGGTTACTTCAAAAATGTAATAAATTATAGATTACTAGTTACCCTACTAAACATTTAATAAGTAGTGTAACTATTTCAATTACTTTATTAAAGTAATGTAATTTAGCACATTTGATTACTTTTTGATATATTTTTTTAATTTCTAATGAATGTGTTCATCTTTTAACCATTTTTAGATGTTAAAACCAGGCAAAACAGATGTGGTAATTAAAAAGTAATTGTAATTTCATTACACGTATTTTCTTAATAACTGTAACTGATTACACTTACATTTACAATGTAATTAAATTTTGTAATTTCATTTTGAGTAGCTGGTTCCTCCCCAATACTGCATTTAAATGTCTTAATGTTTTCAGAAAGCTCACAGTAATTCATGACTCAGGTAGACTTTTATGATCCAATAAGTGACCGCAGAATTGATTGAATTCATTCATTAATTTTAGCAGGAAACAGCTGCTCAGTGTGTAGCAGCTGCCCCAAACAAAGAAACATGGTCCAGTCTAAGAAGTGGGTCCTGGTCAAGCACTTTGATGGCTTCCCAAAGAAAAGCGACTTTGAGTTGAAGGTGGAGGAGCTCCCTAAGCCCAAAGATGGCCGTGAGTTGATATTTGTCTTTTATTCTCAATTTTTTTCTAATTAGAACAGTAGTATCAGTACTTGACTGATTCACACACAGAAAAAGGCTAAACATTTAAAAATTGTTTTTCACGTTTTCTTGTTGTAGAGGTAGTTGTGGAAGCTGTGTTTGTCAGTGTGGACCCTTACATGAGGTGAGCAGAGTCATGCATGCAAAAAATTTATAATTCTAGAATTGTAGGGATTGTATTATAGTAGTGGAATATTTTCTTTCAGCTGCTGAATGTTACCTTAAGCAAATTCCCTGTTTTATCCTAAAGATCTCATCTATTTGGTCCTGATTCACAAAATTTGCATATTGCTGCACACATGACCTCATTTGTACCATCATTCATGTACAAATTGTTCATGTTATTCTTTTTTACTTCTGATGGTTGCGAGTAGCTTATTCATTGTTATTATGAGAAGTAGTGTCTAGGCCTGTAGTTATTAGTCAGTGTTTGTGTACTCAACAACTCCATAGCAACCTTCACTGTGCAGTGCAGTGGTGCCCAAGAGGTGAATTTAAAGCAAGTCATTTAATGTTATTTCACACAAGTAATGACTATTTCTGTAAACTGAAATTAAGTGTTATTCCACGACTTCCTCTTAGAAAAATGAATCCAATTGCTCTAATAATTTTGAATCCTTTCAGGCATAGAACAGGGCTATTCAATTACAATTCAATTGGCCAGATTTTAAAACCAAAAAATTTTACCTGGGCCTGGCATTATCAGCAGCCAGTAAGCAGCAAGTAATAAAAAATTTTAAACCAACATAAATGAATGTAATGAAGTTTTCATTGTTAATTTTATGTTTTAGGGTTAAGAGATAAATGTTTTTAGAGGTTGTATCATGGGACTACTACTACCACCACTCGACACACATTCACAACAATGCTCTGCATTGTGGGTTGAATGTTGCAAGGTTATGCAGAGTGTTGCATTCAATGTCTCTACGAATTTCTGTGGGCCAGCACAACATGTTTTTCTCGGTTTTTCTTTTTTTTTCTGGCTGGGCCATTCACAGGTTGCTTCTGGGCCGCATGTGGCCCATGGGCCACCATTTGAATAGATCTGGCATAGAATGCAATAGAATTAGTTTTGAAAACACTATTAAACACTACAAAGTCATGCATATACCCAACAATCTTATTAAATGTGATGTTTTTCTCTCTAGGCTGTTGGATAAGATCCGCACAGCGGAAGGCGAGCCGATGTTTGGAACTCAAGTGTCCAAGTAAGGAACACACGCTGAAAAGGTGAGGATCACTTGATTGGCAGATGGCTTAATTCTCCTTCTGTTTTATGTCATATTGTTGTCATGCAGAGTGATTGAAAGTAAAAACCCAAAATTTCCCGTGGGAAGCCATGTTGTTGCTTACTGCGGCTGGAGAAGCCACGCAGTCTGTGATGAGAAAGACCTCACTCCCCTCGTTCCCAACTGGCCGAAAAATATCTCGATGTCTCACGCTGTGGGTGCTGTCGGCATGCCCGGGTAAGACCAGTCAGTGGTGGTTTGACTTGAGATATTCCCATGTGTGAAGTACTATTCAGAACCACACTACTTAACCTTTTTTCAGTGAAATTAAACAGCTAATTTCCCTGCTAGTGTTTAAGGGCAGTAAGTGGAGGGGAGTTGTTTAGTTCTACAGAACAGCTGAGCTTTCTCTCTCTTTCTCTCTCTATGACAAAGAGTATACATTAGGAGGGTCAAGAGAGAGGCTCCCCTTTTGAAACAAAGGTGAAAAACCCTCATGTGTTTCAGGTTTGTGTGGTTAAATTTCCCTCTTTCTTCTCCCCTCCAGACTGACAGCTCTGTACGGGGTAGAGGAAGTCTTGAAACCTAAAAAGGGCGAGACCTTGCTGGTGAATGCCGCAGCAGGGGCAGTGGGCACCGCAGTGGGCCAGATTGCCAAGATCATGGGCTGTAAGGTGGTAGGTTCAGCGGGGTCTGATGCCAAGGTGGCTTACCTCAAAGAACTGGGCTTCGACGTGGCCTTCAACTACAAGACTGTTGGGTCCCTGGAGGAGACGCTGAGGAAGGCCTCTCCAGATGGATATGACTGCTTCTTTGAAAATGTAAGTTGTGGTTGTACAAGTCTAAGCCTGTTTCTTTTATGCTCTATGGTTATTATAACTAAAATTTTTATAGTTGCCTAGTCTCTATTTACAGACTCTACATTCACTGAGTGTAGAGTCTGTAGGCAAGGTAGGGGTGATCTTGGTACTGGAAAAGCCCAGGTTTCCAGTTGTAGTCTTTTGTAGTCTGCACAATTAATGGTGGACTGTTAATTGTTAACTGCATGTAAACTGGCTGCTTGTGAAAAGATCTGCTGGTAGATGTGGTTTTTCAACTCCAACTTCATTCTTGCATTGGACTTTAAACAGTTGGACCGTAAACACCAAGCGGAAAGTGGAGAAGGAAGTTGGAAATGGAAATTCGCCTCCTCCAGTGGTAGCCCAAGAATAATGGGGCTTGTCCCCAGAGGCTGTGTCGCTGTCTGCCAGAAGTTAGGCGGCCGATGGGTTCCGAGATTGATAGTTGCCTAAATCAGACGTCTTTTTGATCATAGGTTGGAGGCCATTTTTATGATGTTGCCTTGCAACAGATGAAGAACTTTGGGAGAATTGCTGTGTGTGGAAGTCTTGCTGTGTACAATGACAAGGAGCCGCAAAAAGGTTTGTGCTTCCACAGCTTTATTTTTTTTAACTTAAAAGGTTCTGTTTTGTTTTTGGTTTTTTTGGCTTTAACTTGATACCTTTTTGTACAAACAAGACTGAAATGCAGTTAAACCCTCTTTACAACTTCACACAATCAGAAGAGATTCTCACTAGAGGGTGCCATTGTCTTACTGAAACGCTAGAGGAGATGTGTAAACAGTCCTTCATCTTGGCAGAATTAGTTTCCCTGGACTACCACTTCCTCTTTTGTCTTAAAACCTCTCTCTCTCTCTCTCTCTCTCTCTCTCTCTCTCTCTCAGGCCCAAACCAGCACAAGACCATACTCCACAAGCAGCTTAAGATCGAGGGCTTCATGCATGTCAGGTGGACGTACAAGCACGCTGAGGACGAAAAGAGGCTTTTGAACTGGATGAAAGAGGTTAGTGTTTGAAAAGAATTTATTATGATGCCTGATCTAATTCAAAATTTTTGTGCTTGTCATTTGTAATGATTTGATCTCATGTATGAGGGTTGCTTGTGTTTTCTGCTTCAGTATAAAGTTTGGATTTATTTATTCTGCTTCTGCAGGGCAAACTGAAAGCTCGGGAGAAAGTAACAAAAGGCTTTGAAAACCTGCCAGATGCCTTCATTGGGTTACTGAAAGGTGAAAACATTGGCAAGGCCATCGTCGAAGTCTGATGGGGAAACATTATTGATAACTGCCACATTACAACAGAATTTATACGTGAAGGACAGAGCATTGGCATGTACAACTAACAAGCTGTATTCATAATGATAAGTTGTCAGTGGCTCAGTTGAATGTCTCTGTAATCACAAGGACAATAAAGGATATCCCTTAAAAAAATATGTCTGATACCATTCATTCTTTAAAAGTAATACTGTCAGATGAAGCTGGACTGTTCTTTTTTTTTTTAATTTTTTTTAGTTTACAGATAACTTTACAGGTTTGTTTTGAACCCTTTTCTTTGAATCAAGCATTTCTTCAACATTTACATTTTTGGAAAAGTAATATGTGTGATGGGTTTCTCAATGCAGACTTTGAGTATCCATACATGAAACAGCTGATATTAATATGGTCACAGTAGAACAGGAAAAAACCAACTGAAAATGTGTCCTCCTTTCAACTCTAAAGTAGGTGGAGTTTTCTCCATAAAAAGGCAGACACTGTTTACTTCCTGCTGCTTTGTGCAGCATTTGTTTGACAGGGAAATAGCAGTTCGACTACATTGTGCTGACTCAGTAGGCTCCTATAGGTGAATTATCAGACCACGTCACACTGATGTCTCGCGGTTTTCGACTGTGCAATACAGTTGCAGGAAAAGTCATTTGTGGTAAACGTGTAGTGTTTTGCAGTAAGATGCCAGAATTGCAAAACAGTTCAAAAAGACCTCAAATTTCACATAATACCAACAAACAACACTCCTTTTTATGTTAATGGCAGACATTTTTGGTCGAAAGCCCTTAGGAAGAGATGATTGGAATGATAACCAAATTAAAAATGCCCAACTTTGCAGCGCTCATTTCATATCAGGTAAGCTGACATTCAGTCAGCCAGTCTGTTGTGATTTGCGGACAACAGTTTAAAACTAAAACCTAACAGTGTAACAATGGTGTAGTTCAACAGCCGTCCTCATCTCTCTGGGCTTTCTGTAACCGCGGTGTGTACCTATCCATAGTGTTTAATAATGTATAATTGTTCTATTAAGTAGGAATTGTCAATCAATTCACAGCCTCACTCACAACTGTTTGGCTAACACGGTGTTGTTATAGTATGGTAATCAAAACCCTGACAATATTTAACTTACCTGCATCATATAGAAATTTATCTTTAAATTACACCAAGTTTAGTTGAGTCTTTTCGCCTCTGTAACATGGTGAAAAAAATGTAATGTTTTCCCCTGTTGTGTTTAGCTTAACTGGGAAATCAGCATACATTAGCTTAAGGAAACAACTGCTACACTAGCTTATTAGCCCTAAGTATATCCACCATGCAAACCACTCCAGGCAGTCTGCTGTCACTTGTGATAAAAGCAATGTGTTTTGTGTGTTTGTTATCAAGACAAGTCAAATTTGGAGAATAAACCATCACTTCATTACTTACACATTCAGTTCTGACCTCCTTTAGCTTCCTACCTGGTCTGTCAGAGCCAAACATTAAACCTGATTGCACATGGCAAGAAAAGAAAAGCCTGTGACGGCTGTTAAACTTCCAACCAATCAGAAAACACTTAAAGCTTAAGTCACACCTTCTCTCCTCCCTCACTTAA
>JAQLOL010000016.1:13621597-13632336 GCA_029783665.1 Naso thynnoides | reverse complement strand
TTCATACAGGTAAAATGTAGCACAAAGTGCTTTACATCATAAAAGCAGACAAAACAAAGAAAAAGTAGAACCCAAAGTCATGCAACTACACGCACACACACACACACGCACGCACACCCCCCATACACTTTCACTCATATAGATCGAGGACAGCAGCTGAAGCGCTATCTTACTCACAACAATCTACTGTGAGGAAACCCCAGAGAAGGGGTAAAACCAAATAGATTAAAGGAACTAAGAATTAGCAAAAATTTTAAAAACATGACAAAAATAACTAAAAATTTCCAGTAAGTAGGCTAAGATTATGAAGACTAAGAGACTAAAAACTAAAACTAAAAACATAAAAGTAAAAGTTGATAAATAAAAGGATAGGAAAAATAATAAAACAGCAAAATCTGGAAATTTGCACTCTAAAATGTAAAAACAAAATTTTGTTCCATTTTTGTGAATTTAATTGGACAAGGCATCATAAAATACAAGGCAAAGCTCGTTGGAAATGGCGAAACCTTAAAAAAAACATTTGATTTAGGCTACTTTTTGCATAAGAAATATCCTATATTAATCAATCGCAAGTATGGCAGATATGATGTGGTGGGGTAGACTCCATGTGTGGAAACATAAACACACACAAAAAAATAAAGTAAAATAAAATAAAATAAAACAACGACCCTGTTTTAATTACGTAATAATGACAAGTCACGTAAGCTACGTTACACAGCGGTAATACTAGGCCTTCACTGGAATTGAGCTGCGCCCACTCAGTCGTTTACGGTAAACTAGGAATCTGTCAAGTCATTGTTACTTGAATCACTGTTTAACTTTTTCCATTAATATCGAAATAACAACAACACTTCAGGGAGAGATCGTAAGATATACAACAACAAAAAGTCATGTAAGACCATAATGTGAGCCCAAGAGTTTATTAAAACACCAACATCACCAGGTTATTAATGTTCAGCTGTCGCCCTCACACTGTGTAGCATGCAGTAGCCTGGTGTTAGCCCTGTAGAAAGACAGCTTTATCAATATACCAACAGTTCTCAAAAACAAACAGCACACCATCATTCAGTGCGGTGAACAACTATGATTGTTTTCATGCCGTAGAAATACTACGCGTACATACAGTTGTACACAGACCGACAACGACCCAACACCAGTCCCATTGGGCTGACGGACTGAGAGTGTAAAGCTACGAATATTGGAGCATCCCCTACCTGTCGCTTCAAAAGAAACGTCTGTTTGTGAGATAAAACTTTACTCTGAATAATGCAGAATCCAAATAAAAATTCCATCATTGTGAAATCTCGGCAGAATGAAAACATAATCAAAACTTAAAGCACAGCACTGCTGTAGCGCTACCGTTTTTGAGGGATTTGTATTGCAAAGACATAACTTTATTTTGAAAGAAAAAGCACTACCACTTCCGCTATGGGTTGGGCTGTTACGTCACTTGACACAGCTGTAATAAAACCCGCCGCATGTCCGTGGAAGGAGGGCATTCCCGACAATAGTTACTATCGAAGAATTTCCAACTCGTCCATTCAACAGCAATCATGGTCAAGGAAGTCAGCAACTTGGTAAGTTGTAGTTTATGTTATTTTCTTAGTTTTGATAGTTTACCGGTGTTAGAAGCCGCCGCGGTAACACAGCAGTGGGTGTTTTTAGCTCGCTAGCGCTCCGTGATGCGGTTTCTTCCACGCTAACTTCCCGGGCTGCCTCGCGCCCGTTTCTTTCTCGTGACCCATTCTCCACATTACACGAATAAATAAATTTTCTCTAGTTTTTTTTTTCGCCTGTTCAATCGATGGAAACGAGTTTTAGTCGGTAGGATAATCCAAATGTTCACCATTCCAACAGCCAGAGTAAAAACTGGAAGCTTCGAGTTCGCCCATTGGTCACGTTATGTTCGTTAAATGGTTGATTCAGCAATGGTGACGTTCGGCCGTTGAGAGTGGAATACCGTTAGCCGCCTTTATGTGAGTGTCGCTGTTGACTGAGGCTAAGCCGGCTTGTTGTCGGACGGTTGTACTAGTAACTTTGGGTTAATAACGTTAAAGTTACTAGTTAATGTTAACGTTGGGTTGCCTTTTTTTTTTGGAGTGTACTACTTCACGTAGTCCGCATGAGGCGCGCCGCGGGGAAAGCTCCAAGATGCTAAAACGTGCACGTTAGCTAACGTTAACGTTGCATCGTGGCGTCATGACAGCAGGCCATAACGTTACATATCCACTGCATTGCCCGGGATGGTCCGATGTAGCATTTTTTTTTATCGATTACAGAGCACGATATTAAGTAAATGTCTAAATGTTATTGAGCTCATGCGTATCCATTAACGTTACTCTCTATGATAGGCGATAACACGCGTTGGCCATTAGCCATTAGAAGGATGCAAAGGTTAAATAATGAACATTAATGAGGAGTAAGCAGAGTGGTCGTTAAGTTAGCTGCTGTGAAATCTCCTAATGTGAATATTGGCAACTGTTCCAGTTAGCTTGTTACACCATCAGTGGACTTGCGTTGTCTCTGGATGTAACGTAACTGAGTAATAGCTCGAGTGTCAAACATTTCTGGTTCTTGTGGCCCGAAATTACAGAAATACTATTAATGTTAAATGTTGTGGGATGGCATACAGCTTCACTGGAGGAAAAAGGGGCTAAAAAGGGAGATTCCCTCCAATGTAGTTACACAGAGGAACCGCTCTTCAGAGTGGAAAAGATTATTGTTATTATTATTATTTACTATTATTATGTGTGTGAGTGTGGTCAGGCGTAGGGCTGCAACTAATGATTGTTTTCACGATCAATTAATCTGCTGATTGTTTTCACCATTAATCGATTATTGCATCAAATGTCCAAAGTGTGGAAAATACTCATCTCAGTTTTCCGATGTGACATTTTCAAAATGCTTCTTCTGTCCAAACAACAGCCCCAAAACACAAAGACTTCTCATTTATTATCAAAGATGACTCTCAAAAGCAGCAAATCTTCACGTTTACGAATTCTTTTTTACTTTTTTTGTTGAGAAAGACCTAATTATCAAAATAGTTGGGGATTAATTTTCTGTCGAGTGATTATTTGATTAAGCGTTGCAGCTCTACTGCACCTTACTGAAAGTGAAAGCATTCAAGAATAACAAAGTAAATGGTTATAATTTGCTCTGCTGCAGCCACTGGCAGGCTAAATAACTGCAGATAATGAAGACAGTCGTGACAGCAAAGTGTATTTCAACTTTACTGTCAAGACCTAATTTACAGAGACCGAGTTGATTGGAAAAACTCAAGTAATAAACATCCCGCTTTAATTCCTGCAGGAGGAGTTCCGGGCCATCCTGAAGGAGGCCGGAAACAAGCTGGTGGTGGTGGACTTCTCAGCAACATGGTGTGGCCCCTGTAAAATAATTGGCCCAATTTATGAGGTAAGTGGGGAATTTTGGCAGGGTTTCTTTCTTTTTTTTTTTTTTTTTAAATTGATTTTCCCTTTTTAGGGTCCCAAGAAATAATCTTTGCTAAACTGAAATCGTTTTGCGGCAATAAAATCTAATCCATGAGGGGTCAGACATGTAGCTCAAGGGTGGAGGCTGTAGCATCTCCTTTTGAGATTGAGTGTCGCTCAGGCCAGTGGTTCCCAAAGTGGGGACCGGGACCCCACCAGAGGGTTGCGAGACACAGAGGGCGGGAGGGTCGTGAGATGCCTTCCAAATATATAAATAAATAAATAAAATTAAAATAGCATTTTTAACCATTATTTGCAGAAGTTCTGATTATATACTGTCTTAAATTACCTCTATATAATATTATAGCTGTTAGGCTGTTGTTTTTTTGTGTTGTATTAATGCCCATGTAGGCCCAATAGTGTGTTAGCGCGGCTGTGCACAACGTTTCATGCCACCTCCAGGCTCGACTGGGGTCCCCAGTCTCTGGCACCATTATTTTGGGGGTCGCAGGCTGAAAAGTTTGGGAACCCCCGGCTCAGACAACCTCTTGTCCAAGTTGTTCCACCCTCAAATAGAAATGACCTGCTGTGATGGCTTTACTTTGCTGTAATTAATAACTGAATTAATTGTTTATATCAGTAGTTATTTACTTTTTCTTCCTAAACTTATTTGAACTCATTTCTCAGCAGGAATTGTTTGCCGATTTAGATCCAGTTCTTCATGTGTAACTCAATTAGTGATTACTCTTTGCAGGAACAAGAGAAATTGCCCGAGAACAGCGGTGTAATTTTTCTGAAGGTGGACGTAGACGAGGCAGACGTAAGTTTATTATTTTATGAGAGTTAATGTTTTTTAAGCCTGAACACCAGCTGGTTGACTCTGTTTGCTGTCAGCGTACAGTCCCTCCTCCATAAAATCAAGATAGTCATTAAAGACTTTTGAAAGAAAGAAGCACAAAGGTCACAATTTCTGTAAAGAGACTTTGCTGTGGAGTCTTCACTCTTTAATTCGTCACTCGGAACACCGCAAACTGTGTGCCCTCTGGTCTAATTATGTTTGAGTGAAGGCAGACATCTCTGCAAGCAGGAAATGCAGCACCTGACCGATCACATCACTATAATGTAGCTGATAAACAGCATTACTGGTAAGAGGAAAAATCTGTCGTTTTGGTTTTGGGTTGAACTTTCCGCTTTAAAAGTTAACAGCGTTGTTGAAAAGTCACTGCAGCTTTTTGCAGACTGGCATGCTGACATGGTGGCTTGTTGTTATCACACGTGGTAAACCTCTGACACACATTTTGATGTTAGCACTGCTTATACTCGGAATGTTTCAGCTGTTGGCCAAACTCACTCCAGCTTCTATCTGATCTGTGAAGCTGTTAACATAAACCTGTGATACCTCGTTTGATTCCCCTGCCCAGTGCCCACCGATGGATGCTGCTCGCACACTTACAGAGTTAGCATGAACGCTTTGTAAGCCTTTTGAGCTTGTGGGGTTCAAATAAAGACAGTCGGTGCATTCACATGACGTTAGAATAAAACCGATTTATTGTGTTAGTTTGGCCGAAACCGGACTTTCACAATGCACGTAAACATGTTAGTCCGACTGAAATCACACGTAATCGAATTTGTCAAAGTCAAGCTAACGCGCTCAGATAATGTGATTGGAAGTCAAATCACTGCGTGTATATGTTTCAACTGGACCCGGAATGGCCTAATTGTCTTCGCATGATTGATAGTCTCTGCGACGGTCTTTTACCTTGAACTCCAACAGCAATTAAATTTTTAGCAAAAGTAAAACGTAAACACCATGTCCATGTTTTTACCGTTCGACATGGATCTCACGAGCCGCTTGCTAACTTGTTTGCAGCTTGTTTGGCTGCCCAGAAGAAGGTCCAACAGCAGCCAGCTGAACGGGGTATACCGGCGCCTACCGTAGCGGAGTCAGACAATAAATCGATTCTCCCTCAGCGCTTGTAAACGGGGACAGCAGTCCAATTAAATGGACTAGTTGAGCTTTAACTGCAACTCAACTTGACTGTGCATGCAAACGTACTGAGTGATACCAACATGCTTCAACACATAAAACTCGTAGGTTGGTACATTTTGGTCTGCAAACAGGAACCAGTTAGACCAGTAATTGGGTTCCTTGCTGTTGGAAACACAGGAGGCAGTGAAGATAAGAGGCTCAGACGTCTTGTTTGCTTTCTAGTATCTGGATGAATTTGCCCGGCAGTATCCCACTAGTCGTTAGTGCACATTTGATTCAACTTCTTCCATCAGGGTAGGCTATGCAGTGTTGATTTCTGCTTTGAGATAGTTTTTAAAATATTTTTGTGCTCCCTCAAGAACACAGAAGGTCTTGTGGATCTTCCAGTTCACACAGGATGTTAAACACATGTATTTGTCTGTTGGGCTCATGCATGAGAGCCTGAGCAGTTAACAGTCAGGGGGAAGGAGTGTTTGTGACTCAGTCCCTATATCTCACTGTTGTGTGCTTTACAGGATGTGAGTGCATTCTACAACGTAACCTGCATGCCAACGTTTGTCTTTTTCAAGAAGGGAGAGAAGGTGAGTATTGGATGAAAGTATGCATCCTGTGTGTAGCCATGCTAACTTATCATAGCTTTTTTTTATTGCAGAAACTTGCCAAGCTTGGAAATAGGGAATCTCATGCAAGAACCAATCATATGTATAAACTGAATACTTTGGTTTTTGTGAACACTGGTACACGTGCATTGGTAATTTCACCACGGACCTAAAACATTCGCCTACAGCTATAAGCCAAAAATCTACCTCATTTTATGAAACAAGACAAATTGCAAGGAGGCAAATCTCCCTGGGGGGGGGGCGCATGGGAACGACCACAGTTTCATTGCAGGTGAGAAAATGTTGTAAGTGGGTTTGTTGTAAGACCCAGTTGCCACATTTCTGGTTGCCATATCACCGCACCAGGGCTGGGTGATAAATAGATTATCAATGATTTCTGTATTTTACTATTTATTTTATTTTACGACAGCCTCCCCTAAATAAAAGGCTGCAGACAGACAGCAGTCATAGAACAACAAAGGGAACACCAGAGGACATTTTTTCTGTAAAATATGACCCACATTCACTCAACTGGCTGTTTTGAGCGACTTATTAAGATGCACTGCAGGTTTCATTTTCGAAACAGCGTGCTGTGGTCAAGTTACATGTTGTGGCTCTAATGGACCCGCTCTTGTTACTGGTGTTGAGCCTGTTCAAAGAGATCCTGGCAGACACAAACAGGGTTTCCATCCACCTATTCTTGTTCGAATTTTCAAAAATAGCGAAAATAAACATTAATGGAAACGCTAGAAATTCGAGAAAAGGCTGAAAAATTTGCAAAAAGGTGGAAGGGGTGGATTTGTCCGCGTCAGGAGTCAGGAAATCACAAACGCACACGTACCGGTGGTTGCGAAAAACGCATGTACCTCAGGTGTAAATGATGAAAAAGTGATGTAATTGAAAATACTTCTGAAAGTTGTCCCATGCACAGTACTCTGTCTAGTCTAGCAGGGTTTTTTTTATTACCTCCTTATACAGCTCTGCTCTTGCTATACTGTGGATAGTTTACATTTTTTTAGAAAATATTCTAAATCTCTGTCGTCTTTTCTGTTTTTAACTGTCTGTTGTGTCTTTCAGATCGACATCTTCTCTGGTGCTAACGAAGCCTCACTGAAGGAGAAACTGAAAAATCACAGATAAAAAAACTCAGAGTCCACTGCAGCCCTCCTGTACATGCTGTACTAACATATCAGTTTATGTACAATAACCATTGAGTCACCGGCAACAATAATTTATTCCACTCATGTATTGATGATATTGTAGTCCTGTCAGTTCAGTGTATGTATGATTGTCATAACAACAGACTTGCGTGATTAAAACCGCGACTACTTTTTAATTCTGTTTTGTATGAGAAAACAGCTTTACTCTCAAGAAACTCCTGAACTTTCTTTGGTTATTTTATGTGACCAACATGAATTTAATAAACGAAGGTGAGATACAGGAATTCTGCGTTCTTATTGACATCTGAATGCATGAAACAACAGCACTGATTAAAAGTTCAAATGTAATGGCATTTTATGCTTTAATAAAAATGTGAGAATAGTTAACACATATACATTGGACAATCACATCAATAGATTTACACATCGTACAAGTATATAGCAGCATATGTTTAATACTGTTGAGTCTCTATATGAAAAAATACAGCTTTATTTTACAAAATGGTTCTTGCTTTGCCTTTTGCAGAGAGATGAGAATGAATGGTTTACAAGTGTGTCAGTTAACTATACAAGATTTCCCTTCATAAGACGATTCACAGGGGGCCGGGTGGAGCCTTTAGAAGTGATAATATCCTGATTTCCTTTTCCTGCAAACAGAGGGAAGAAGTGTAAACATTATTCAGTCAGCATGTGTAAAATTTGGGGTCATTTATGGTCCCTAATTATAAAAAAGGTGACTAGAGGTGGCAAGAAGTTTAAGATATGACTGTAACCGTGTGGAAATACTGGCCTTCATTACTGAGGTGTCACATTTACCCTGTATGGATCTTCTGTAAGATAATAAAATGTAACTAATGTTGCTACTTATCACCACCATAACACAAATCAATATTCAAAATAACAGGTTTGGCATTCTCAGAAATAAGCTTCTTTGCAAGGAAAGATGATTTGTAAAGCAGGAGAAAAAAAATCCAAGAAGTTGTGTGATGCTCAAATTAGAATATGATCAGTTTGTTTTCTGGTTGCCTGGAGACGGCTGAGTTTAATCTCCATCATGTGTTAACCACTAACAGAAGGCAGTTAATGCTTTCATTCTGCATTTAGAGTTTAGTCTCACTTTCGTCTCATCATGTACTGTAACGCTTCATTACACTATATTAATTTTATGAAACTAGCTAAACTATATTTGATCCGAGTTGCGGATGCAGCTGCGCATCTGTCAGTGTTTAAAACTGAATAAAGCGTTCACACAGTGCAGATTCAGAGCTCTCCAGCTGAGACAGACACCTGATATTGTCCAAGTGTTCCTCCCCTCGAGTTCACTCCAAAACTCTGGAACGGCAACCCCACCCATTCTTCCCAAAACGGCTTTATCTATGAGATACAGTGGGGTTTTTTCATATTTTATCCATATTCAATAAACATTACAGAAAGTAGCTGAAAATGTGTTACATCGGCAGTTAAAAAGAACGTCTGTGTCAAAACTTCTCTTCACGCTCATGCTCAAGCTCGGAAGGCAGCGCTTGTGAGGAACTATTTTTCCAGGTGTAGCAACATGCGTCTCCTAGCTCTCCTCTCTCTCTCTCCCTCAGTCAGTGATTTTTGACCAAATAAACACAGACGTCCTCTTTAGAAGGGTGAATTACCCATACTTAGCAACTTTCATGTGTCCTATAGTGTTTCTATGCCCTGTTTTAACATGAACGACAGTGAATGGAGATCTACTTCAGTAAGCACGTGGTCGAATTTTAACATTTGTCGCGGACAGAGGCGATCTGGTGAGAAGTCAAAAATAAACTGGTATGGTCCTTTAAATCCAGTCTGACATTTTAAACTCTTATTATTTATTCTCCATGTTTTATATCCTTGCTGTTTTCTTTATTTATTAACTGTTAGAGATCATTTTTTATTGAGCAGCACTCTGGTCAACCATTGTTGTTTTAAATGTGCTTATAAATAAAGCTGACTTGACTGATATGAAAGGATCTGTGAAGAGACTTCACTGTTTAACAATGAGGAAAATAATTAAAACCTCAAACCTTGTGGACTGCAGTGTATTCACTCTTAATTCGTCCTGTAAGAGTAGTTAGTGGTTGTACAAAACTTCCTCATAGCTTCACTGGAAATTTTCCAGCAGAACAACCCAGAACAAAAAGGACAGGAATGTGAAGAAAATTCCCACTAGTGATTATTAATGTGTAGTGTTAGACAATGTAATCTACTTTGAAGGTGGGAATAATTCTGAGCGAGCAGGAAAGACTTTTTTCCACACGATAGACTCATCCGTTTGTAATGACACAGCTGACAAAGATGCTCTTGGCGGATGAAACCGTGAGACTTGTTGTAATTGCTCAGTTCAGGCCGCAGTTTGTAGTCGCTCGCAGTCTGGACAGAGTCCATAAAAGAAGGGCTGGGAACAGAGGGCTCATTCTGACTGCGACTGCAGCGAGTAAAATGGAAATTTACAACAGATTTACATCCAAAAACTACTCAAATGTAGCCAGCAGGTTTTGGATGCTTCATTAAAACACATAAAAGTAACAGGATACTTGAAATAACGAGTGAAAAACGCACAAAGCTTGTCTCTAGTTTGATAAACCTTTAATTTTATAAACATATCTCGCTATGTATAGCATGCTTCAGTCATCTTCTCCTGTATTTGTCTTTATAGTTGCCCCTCAAACTAACAGGTTCAAGTTTTAGAAATTGTCCTAGCTGTCATACGATTCAAAAAAAAAAAAAAAACCCTCTGAGGAGACGGTTTGTGTTTGTTTTTTGAGATCGTCTCTCATCACCTGGAGCAGTCGTGTCCGCTCCACCCTGCGCTGCAGTGACATCTGTTCGGCCTGATGCATCTGCCTCCATTCAGACAAGGTGATGAACACACAGCTGTGGCAAAGACACACACGCAATAAAATTACAACACAATCATCTTTACTGTAAGAACAGGTTAATGCTCATGAGGAAGTAACACTGAGAAGTTGAAGACATTGTTTCAGGAAGAAGGAAATACTCTGTTTTTATGACAGAGTGAAGTCCTGATGTAAGTATAAGCTTTTTACTTAGTCTGCATTAAGTACATTTTTATCATCAGCCATCTGAGTTGATGTAGATGCCAAACCGAATCATCTCTCACCGACAAATTATTTTAGGAAACTGCAGCTCCTGGAAAACAAAAGGCCTATTTCGGTGGAACTGGACTGCTGCTCACCTCCTCAGTGTTTGTTTTGAGCTCTCAGAGCACAAAGGCTGCAACACGCTATCATGACAGACAGATGGTTAAGAGCTCGCTCACTCCTCATGTCTCCATGATGTCATCCATCATTAACGCCGTCATTAAGAAAACAATCGAGGCTGTTGTGACGCAACACGTAACGCCCCGCACAACTCAAGAAATTCCCCTGATTATTGTAAACTGTACTCTTTTGTTCATTTTTGTACTGCATGTTTTATATTTCAGTGGTTTTGTGTTACTATATTTGTATTATATGTTTAATATTCCTGTGCTGTTTTTGTGTTTTAATGAGCAAAGGCTCAATTTCCACCTTGCCGGACAAAA
>JAQLOL010000016.1:13580827-13597297 GCA_029783665.1 Naso thynnoides | reverse complement strand
ATGGTCAATATATGGGATATCAGATTTTTCCTTATATTGGTATAAGCATGGGCCCCAAAATCCGATATAAGTAAAATTTTGATAATATGTTTGAACTGAATTATTTAGAAATCATTTGTACCATAAAACAGGAAACGGTCGCTGTTTTTGTTGTACAAATTTTGTCTTTCTGTACAGTTGCATATGTAAAAGGAGTCCTGTGTTGGATCTTGGATATTTGAGAAATTTAATAACTGCAGAATGTCAGACATGATCAAAGATAAGATGAAGACTAACCTGACTGCTTGCTTGGTAGTCCTCAACGACCTCCACCTCTGGAGCTGCAGTCACACTCTCCTCTTTGGGAAGAAAACTGGAGCCAAAACCTGACAATGACACCAAGAGAAATTACAGGCGGTGTGAGCAAAGACAAGTTGGAAAAACTTGGCGAGGATCTTTCCCCTTGCCACCAGACTCACAGACGGTTGTGATGTGTCTGAACAAAAGCCTGTATTCTTACTGAAAAACTGGCAGCGTGTCCTGACCACTGTTCATTCCCACACTGCAGGAATGCAGCGCTATTCATTTCCATTCTGCAGCACAGCAATAAAAGTCATATTATTTCCATTTCCCCCTGATCCCGTGCAGTCGTTCCTTTTCCAGTTGGATTGAGCTGTCACAACACAGATCAGACGATACAAAACTGGAGCGACAGCAGCAAGTTTTAAACTGTAAAAGCTGTCGCGCTGAGCTCCAGTACATTTCCGTACAGTTAGCTCTGTGCTGATGTCACTTGGAAAGGCTGGTAGAAATTTAACATAAGTCATTTTATGCGCCAACTCAACCCAGCGGAGTAAAGAACTCTGCTGTGTGAAAATTTGCATCCACCTAAGCAAATAAACTGGAGCTACAAGTGGATACAATTATAAAAGTGTAATTTTAGTTTTAATTTACATCATTTCTGTATGAGAAACTGTGGCTCAATTTGAAAAAGGATCTTTATCCTGATGCCAACAAGTATTTCATAGTTTCTATTTGTAATTAATTTCAATCAGTTTGTCAGCGAAGAGTTTGTCTGCTGATCAGTATCAGAAAAAGTCCATTTAATTTAAGCTTTTGGGTGTTTTAAAGCAATAAACAATGAAAATTTCCCACAAGAGTGAATACCTTTTTTATGGGTGTAATATTTAGAGAAGTACAACTGGCAAACTGCAACTTTTTTGACATTTATCACATTTCTAGTTTTGTATTTCTGAATAATATGTACCTCATTTTGTTCCAATAAAGCTGCACACGTAACGATTTTAACAAGGTAGACACTTTTCATAGCCTTCATTTATTTGTGTTAAAATGTTTCCAGTTAAGCTTTTCAGTCATTTAAGGAGGGTTTATTTCATACTGTTATTTTAGTATTTGCAACATTGCGAACCAAGAGAATCTCGTTAGCCACCACCTACAGCCAAACCAGCTCCACGAGGGAACAAATGACTGGGAAATAAAGTTCAGTACATGTAATCCAAACATAAATGTCTATGTTAACTAAAAAGTGCATTGTGGGATAAAAGAAGGCTGAAAAGACGGTAAGAAATCATCTGTTTTTCATTTAATTTTGTCTGAGGAAACTACAGAACTTTGATTTTTAAATGTGCATCTACAACGTATAATACCAGATTCTGACATTTTGTCAAACACAAAAAACAAAAGGGCTTTGTGTGACTCAAGTGACTGTTTTGGTCACTTACTGGAGCAGTGCTGTATGGTGGTTGCCCCGGTAACGGTAGTGGTCCCATAGAAGGGACAGGAGAGGCAGTAGGAGCGGCCGTGTTCAGGCTGGTAGTAATCTCGAGGACATGGGTAACAGGGAACCAGACCGGTGCGAGAGAAATGACCTGACGAACACGGGACTGCAGGAGAGGAGAAATGTAAGAATAATCAAATAATGGAGAAGCTGAAGAGCCAAAATCAATCAAAAATGTCTTGAAAAAAGTATATTTGTAGGCTATAAAGACCAACATCTGGAAGATCCAGATTCTTAAAGGTTTTATGCTATTTTAGTATTTCAGTGGGAAACTCAGGTAGCAAAAATATTCACAGTTTCCAGATTTATTATCCAACTTTACAATCAATCATATGAAACTTCCAAGAGGGAATTGTATAAAACAACTGCACTTTAATGCCAAATATGAACATACGCTAGAATTATATTTGTTTTGTTACCTAGCAGCAATGTGAATAGCTTAAGGATGATTCAGGCTTTTTAAAAGTTAAAATAAACAAGTTGACAGGACATAAGGGAGCGCACAAAACTCTGTCAGTGCGTATCACCTCCACACTCTGTCTCGTCCACGGCTCCTCTGGTCACAGTCGAGGTCTCGTCGGGACAGACAAGACACTCCCTGGCACCGAAACCAGGCTGGAAGTGACCCAGCGGGCACGACTCGCAGATCTCCAAGCCATTCAGAGAGTGACTGCCAGGCTTACACTGCCCTGCACACACAGGCGAGTCACCACAACGTCAGCAACGTTCAGACAGACAGAACAAGGCTGCAGTCTGACTGTGCGATGCATCTCACCTTTGCACTCACTGACGCTGCGCGAGTGCAGGTAGGCTGTGGAGGTTCCCTCAGGGCAGGACTTACACTCCAGCTGACCCTCCTGGTCCTGGTAGGAGCCGAGCCAGCAGCTCGCACACTCGTTATGCTCCAGAGAGAAGTACGTTCCGACCGGACACTGAACTGCAGCAGCACACACGCAATTATTAATTTACTGTTGAGCATAAAACTTTTACAGCTGTATTAAATATTGTTTAAATCACATTAATTTTAATGGTTTCATATTGTTATAAAGGGAAATAAACCCCCTTTCTGGCTTTCCGGTTAGATGACTTCAGGTGGCTGTTCCCTCCGTCTGACGCCCTCGCACTCACCGCACATCCTGCCTTTGAGCACCGAGCCCGGCCTGCAGGACAGGAAGGCCTTCTTGCTCTCCAGAGATTTGGGATCGGCTACGATCATCTCCGAGGACACGTGGAAACTGGAGAGAGGCTGCTTGGCCAGCGTTCGCTTCAGACGATTGGTCAGCTGCTCCAGCGTTCGCAGAAGTCTCCTCTGATTGGCCACCTCTATCGAGTCGTTCCTCGATAAGGGCAGAGGGATGCTTGCTGGGAGAATGGACAAAGTTTAAAGGACTGATAACTAACAACTGAGAGCCCGTGAGTGCTTTTTGTGGGCTTTGTTCCTTTTAAAATGTATTCAAGCACAAATTTCAAACATGTTTCTTAGTAATTTTTAATAGTAAATTAATTTTAGGATATCACTCAATAGTTATAATAGCTCTACCTGTGATGTTGAAATAGATCTGGATCTTTTGCTCTCTAGTGGGTCCTCTGATTTTTCGGTGCCTCTTGCTCCGTGGGTGGGGCTGCATGCCGCCATCTTGCTGCCGCCTGGCGAGCTGCCGTGTGCCCGTAGCGAAGCCTGATTCAAAGTAAGCGTAGTCCTGGGTGCCCTGAGGACTCCAGTTGTTGCTCCAACCACCTGGTACTGATAAATATCAGACAAAGAGAGGCAGGAATAATGAGCTACACGAAGGAGCTTTGCTTAAAACCCAGGTAGGACATTTAGTGAGGGTGTATTTTGTGACCTACCGATGGAAAATCCGTTCTCGTAGTCGTAGTTGTACTCAAGACAGTGACCCTGTGACAGCACCTCCAGCTTGCAGGTGACATCATCGCTGTTACAAATGTTGGGGAGCTGTGAAAAAGAAAACAAGCAGCATGTGTTTGAGAGCTCATTTACAGCAAACTAATGTGTATGTGTGAGTATATATTCAAGTGCTCACCATGCCGCCCAGTTTGGTGTTGAACTCTCCAGTAAACGTCTTGACTAGGTCGGCATCGTCACAACGAGATGCTTTAAACAGCATCTCAAACGGCTTGAAACCGTTGTTTGCTATACGGTTCACTGGGAGGGACAAAAAAGTGTTTGAGTAGCCAAAACCAGTGCAGCAAGAATCCTGAAAAGCGTGCGTTCATCCTTAAATTAACTGAAATGCTGTGGCATTAATGAGAGAGAACTCCTGCACTGTGCTTACCTGAGCAGTCAGGTCTGTCTGCAGAGTACGGGGGCTCCCACACGCCGTTGTAGGCGCAAAAGTAGCTGTGCACTGCATCCTGAGTGAAGCTGTAGCCTTCTTTACAGTGAAGAGTACAGTTGACGCCCTCCTCTTCTTCAACGCAGACGAACTCTCCGTTAACTGGGACATACGGCTGCTCACAGGTCGTCCCTTCAGCACACACACAGAATAAATAATACTTAAATGCTTTGTTGAAATTTGAGCACAATATGATAATAGCACCATAAATACAATATAAGATTGTTTATCTTGTATCTTGTTTATCATAGTTTTATGCCGCTCTGAAGTTCTTGACAAGTTAACAGATGTGATTGGTAAGTTAGTGATCTAAAGTAGTAAATGAGTAAATAACGACAGCTTTATAACTCATCCACTTCTTCTGTAGGACACAAATTTATGAATCACTCTTCATATATTTTCTTTCTCCTCCTTTCATAGATGCTTGAAAAAATAATGTTAACTGATCACTGAAACCAAATTAAGAGGAAAAAAACACCTGAATACACCACAAAGAAACCATAAATAGGTGATCTGCAGTTCAAACATACTGAAAAACTATAAGAAGGACAGTGAATATTTACAGAAATTACACAAAGACGCTCACATTTGCACTACAAGACCTAATAGAAGATAAGTGAAAAAGCCACAACGTGTCTGTCAGCTCTGTACCTTGCACAGTGACGGTGAGGTTGCAGGTGCGACTGTTTCCTGCAGCATCTGTCGCTGTGTAGTGGACCAGAGTCTCTCCTACTGGGAACAGAGAGCCGGGACTGTGGCTGCTTGACACTGTGAGGCGACCGCCTGAGAGACAAACATTACAAAAGACACATACAACAGAACATTTTTACCATATTGTGTAAAGGACCATACCAGCGTCACTACATGTCATTGTCCTCTGTCAACACTGGCCACATAGGTTACATAAACCCCACCCAATTATCCTGAAATAGCTTTATCTATATAATGTTTGTTTATATTTTGTCCATATTCAATAAACGTCACAGAAAATACCTGAAAATGTGAGACAACATTAGTTTAAAAGAACTGTCTGTGTCAAAATCCTTCTTCGCGCTAATATTCGAGCTAGAAGGCAGCATTCGTAAAGAACTATTTTTTCAGGGGTAATAACTTTCATCTCATTGGCTCCCGGCTCCTCTTCCTCTCTTGCTCAGCAACTTTTGACCAAATAAACTCAGATGTTCTCTTTAAGAGGGTGAATTACCTATACCTAACAACTTTTATGTGTCATATAGTGTTTCTATTGCCTGTATCACCATGAATGGCAGTGAAAGAGGTTTAAAAATGCAGTCTGAGATCTACTAAAGTAAACACGTGGTCGAATTTTAACATTGGAGGAGATAGGGGCGATCTCTGCTAATGGTGAGAATTCAAAAATGGACTGGTGTGGTCCTGTAAAACCACATTACCATCATAATGTTATTACACCAACATACTTGTAGCACATAATGCAAATGTACATTGGTGGGCTTTTTTCAAAAATTGTTTTCTTAATATATCTTTTTTATTACTTATTGGCTAGTCACACACCAGCACCACTCTTAATCGAACATGTCTATGTGCATTACAGTGAAAACCGTCAGCTACTGTAAACTGAGAGAAATTAGGTGCCTTTTTTTAAAGCACGCATTGTAGATATTAATAGTGAATTCAAGCCAAAATGTGTGGGCAGACAACCTTCTAAAGTAAAATAATTGAAAAATAGCCCTAAAATAGCCAGGAGCACACAAATTTCTGTCAAAATAAAATGTGCACTTATGCTTCTGCAGACTTCATCTTAGCTGTCAGTCATACTTGCTTTTAATTTAACTTTTTTGTAAGATTTAAGTAGTGGGATAACGTTTTCCTTGAGTTAAAATGTTGCTCCAGTTATCCTGCAGAGGGCAGTGTTGGCCTTAACCCCTTTTCCAGGACCACATGAGTCACTCAAACCAAACCATAGCAGTTATGTTAAACGACGATATGTTGACATGGGAATGGTGTGTCTGGGCATCATATGGCAACAGACACCAACTCCTGGGACTAGAGAGGGAAAATTGTTACAGTCTGGTTGGCGTAAAAAAAAAAAAACCTGAATGTGCAGAGAGCTATGGATAGTTGAGAGGAGTGTATGATGCCAGGCTGCAAATGAAAAAGCAGTGAGAACATCTGCACAGCAAGTGTGAGAGACAAGATTAAAACACAAGAAAAGAATGTGGGAAAAATGAGCGACTGACCTTTTCTTCACTCAATTTCACTTCTCCATTAAATGTTGTTCTAATGGGGCTGACACACGTCTGGCCTGCTGGAGTCTGGTGTCTCCCGTTATATATAGCCTGTGTGTGTGTTTGCGTGTGTGTTTATGTGTGTGTCTGCCGAGTCGCGACTATATATAGCGCTGGCATCAGGGTGTGGGCCTGGAAAAACAAAACACTGACGTCGAAGCAGCGCTGGGCTGACGTCGTGCGGCCCGAACCCGCCACAGCAGCCTGTTATTACAGTAAGTGTGTGTGTGTTTGTGTGAGTGAGTGAGTGCGTGCGTGTTTGATGGGGTGCACCTCTGCAGATAGGTGGGGAGTGAGCGCGCCGGCTCTCGACAGTGAGATGTTAATTTTGGGGCCTGTGTTTGTGTGAGCGCCCATGCCTGCGTACGTTTCTGTACACACACACACAAACACATTTCTGAGCTCTGTTAGTGTTATTTATAAGTGTGTATATAGAGCCAGAGCCAGTGAATTACATGGGGCTGGCTGCGGGCTGCAACCCCGGAGGAGTCTGGTTTGCTGTCTGTCACCACGGCTGTTTGGGTGCAGCGAGAGTGCCAGCAGAAAGGCAGCCAGCTCGACGAGATTTAGTCTATTTGGCAGCGTGGCCTTGATGCACTTCTTTACAGCAGCGTCGGCCTGCATCGCTCCGCATCAACACAGCGAGCGCAGCAGTGCAGCCTCGGCTGAAAAGAGAGACTAACAGGTTGTATTTATGAATCCTGTGACCTGAACTGCCCCGAAATGAGAGCACGAGTGCCAGTTTTCTTTTCTCTGAGCTCAAGGTGCACTGAATTAAAGTGATACTTATATGTTCCAGATTTATTTTTCCAAGATTGAGCTGCGCTAAACGACTCACTTAGAGGACATCGTGTTCATGTAATAACATTTTGCCTGGTTTAAACCTGAGAGAGAAGAGGAGCAAATGTGCAGGCAGTAAAATATTAGCTGACTAGGAAAATTTTTAATGACTCCCACCCTACACAGATCTTATTGCACACGATTAATTTCTATGTGTCTCATTATTTGCTATGAGTACGGTTGTATGAAACGTTAAATGGTTGAGTCGTCCAACAACAGCACTGTTAAAATGTATGGTGGTAATATAATAATAGTTTTAATGTGGTTTGGTGCTATCTGAGTTATGTAATAGTGGTACAGATTTACAGGCAAATGTGCAGAAGTGGAAACTCTGCAGTGTACAGAGTGTGTATTACTGTAATTAAGTGTTGAGGTGCTTGTGATCTCACAAATGTCAACAGTTGTGTCTTCTTCTCCCCTTCTTAAAAATCACTGGTTTGTCTGTCTTTATTTTTTGTGAGTGCAAGTGTGTGTGAGTGTGTGTGTGTCTGTGTGTGTGTGTGTGTGTGTGTGTGTGTGTGTGTGTGTGTATGTGTGTACCATGCTGACCTGGATCTTGCTTACCCGCACACCTCTCTGCAATCAGCTCATCAATTCACAGCCTGTAAACCTCAGCACTGACAAATTGTCGTGTCTTCCTCTGTGGTAGCTACGCTCATGCTCCGAGATTTCCTGCATTTCTTGTTCCAGAATTTAGCGCTTGTTTCCCTCCTTTGTCAAAGTCCATGCCTGTTTGCCTGCGTATCCACTGTTCCATGTTTCCTATACCCGATCTCTATTCCCTCTCTAGCCTCTATTAAGAGTTCTGCAACCTTGTTCTTATCTTCAAATTCCACCTGACGGAGTGATTTATCTTATCTGTCAGGGATGATTAATACTATCACTTCAAAGATTCAATGATTGGACATTTACACCAGGAGATTATGAAAAATGATGCATTTCTATAGGTTACAGTAAGTTTATACTTCTAAACTGATGCCCACCCTTTGCATGTCTTCATTCACATAGATGAGTAGAAGTAAGATTGAACTACAATACAGTTTGATTGTAAAGCCTGATTAGGCTACATAACGACATATAGAGTAGGTAGCAGACAACTTGTGGATAGTAATTAAGAGACTTACAATAACCAGGTGTGACTCCTCCATAAATTACCTCTGTAAAATACTTCAGGACAGGTTCTGAAAGTCTGAGACTGCGGGCCTCCACCGAGAGAGCATAAAAGCAACTACAACCCCTCCTCACCACAAATACATAATTAAATGAGTTAACTTTTTTCATTTTAAAAATCCAAAATATTAATCTAACATTTTTAAAGAGACATTTTTAAATATATTCGTCTGTTAAAGTTTTGGGGATATTTCAAACATCTCCATCCGTTCTTAACATCTTTTAAAGATGTTTTAAATGCATCCCCTCACTTTAACATCGTATTAAACATTTTGAACATGGTCGTCTTTTTTAAAAACATAGTTTAAACACTTTTGGACACAAATTCTTTTTGCATATGTGGTCAGCAGTCTTTTGCTTGCACTAACTTCAGTGGGAACAATGATTTCCGTGTCAATGAACAAAGGGGGCTGATGCAAGGATGAGCTGAGAAAAGGAGCAAACGTCAATCGTTCTTTACCTAAATCATCCTGGAGCAGCAGACCTACTTGCAGGTAGGTCGAGGTGGGGGGGTGAGCACTTCTACAGCCTTTTTGAAAAGGTCACTGTCAAACTTCCTTTGTATTCTTGCACCAGATTCTTCTTCTGTATCACTGCATGTGTTATGAACTGATCCTTTCCTGTTACATAAGTTAGCTTGCTTAGATGGAAGTTATTTACAGGTTGTTGTTTTGATTTTTTCTTCTCGTCCCATGCCTTCCCTGAAATGCTCTGGCGCCCCCTAGGGGGGGCCCAACTCACACTTTAAAAAGCACTGTTTTAGGAGATTATTCCTTCCTCATACTATAGTACTTCAAGTACTTTTAAAGGCAGTATTTTCACAGCTGAAACACTGCAGTTTTGCTATTTTGCCACTAGTTGAAACCTCTGGACTGGAGAACTAAACGAACATTTTTCCTGATGGTGTAATGTTTGGGTGTATGTTCTGCCGAGACAGTGATTTATACTCAGATCCACTGCGCACTGCAATCACTCAAATTATGATTTGACAGGTAATTCAAAAACATTCAACTCCCACATGAGTCAAACACTGCATGTGTTCATATAATTGCACAAATGACTGTTTGCAAAAAGGATGGAATGAGTGCGATTTCTAACAAAAGAGTGTTTTTTTAATAGCAGAAACACCTGCTTCTCTGTGCTGAGTCCATCTGTTTTTACATTAATGACATTAACAGACACTGTGACAGCTTCATCTGTCCACACGTCCCACTCTGTGACCCTGCTGAACACAGACACACAAACGACACATTTATACACAATTACAATCCATCCTCTTACCAATGGACCATATGTCCAATGTCTCTCACCATTATTCACACACTCAGACACACACACACATGCATTAAAGTGCTCTCCTGATCCCCTTTTTCCAGTCGCCCAACGGAAAAGATCCTGTTTAACCATCATCAGTGGAGGAAGAGGGTGGAGCCGAGTGGAACAGAGGAGCAAAAGAATAAACCATCCACGGAGCGGCCGTCTGAGAACGGCCACCAGACATACCTGAGTTGTCGGAAAACTGCGGCACCTCCCAAACGACCGCCGTCTCTGTGTCTGTGGCCTGGACCGTGGGCGGCGACCTGCACCTGTCAATCACTGGGGGCTCCGTATCTAGAAGGGGATGTACGGCTGTTAATGCGAGAACAGAGAATATAAACAGCACATATGTGAACATTAATCATACTGATAGCAGGATTAGAGAGCTGGGCTCGCAGTGCCGCGCTGCAATCTGACTTTTTCGATGCAGCAGCACAGAGTGTCAGAGGGCACCAGTTAAACACATGTCTCTAATAAAAAAACCACAACGTTCCACCACCATAAAAACATATGGAAATGTTCACGGCTACCATGCTTGAGGTTTTTCCCCCTGACTGCTGTGATTATCGAGCCGCTGACATGGGACACCCCTGTTTTTTTCTCTCTGCAGTAACCCTGTTTGGCACCTGCTGGCGGGAGGAGCAGACTCCTTAATTAAATCACATTTTAACACTGAAGGACAAAAATCAGCTGCAGCACAGAGGGAGGCAGACGGAGCGACAATCACATGGGGCAGTAAGGCCTGCACATTGCAACCGGATAAAGGCTCATAAAAGCTGAAAGTTGTGCTGTGCACGGCAGCTTATTTCACCCTGCAGCTGATTAAGGTGTCTCAGCTCAAATTTTCTTGCTTTTGCATGAAGTTGCCCGTTCAATACCAAACCGTTTCGCTCTCTCATTGCTGTCACCTTCAGTGGAAAAACATGGACGCCCTGGGTTAAAGCCAGTCACTTTTAAGACTGAACACATGTTGCCAATTGTCATTAATTTGTCAGCGCTGCCATGAAATCACACCAGTGATCTAAAACACATTGCATGTGTAAACAAAGCATTAGCAGGGAGAAGACAAAACAACGTCATTACGGAGACACGTCGCCTCAGTCAGATGAGATGTCTTGATGTCTTTAAAGGCAGCATGTGCAGCATTTTTATGTGAGTCGTTGTCTGAGACAATAGCTGGGTTTCCATTACCATATATTGCAATTTTTTACAGAAATTTTAGAAATTTGGCAAAAGAAAACGCGCTTTTATGTGTGTGTTTCCATCAACTACTGCTATGCAAATATAGGGAGTAAGTTCATTGAGATAAGCAGTAGGTGGCACATTTTCCAGTCAGGTGTCATTTACCACAGCAGAAGAAAACAGAGCAACTTGATGGGTAATTTAAAGGTGCAAGTAAACAAATGCGAACAGAAAGGAAAGAAGACGAGGGAAAATGCGACAACAAAAAGCCAGTCAGAGTCAAGAAATGTCAAAGTTTCCTCATCAGTCCACACATACCTTGAGTTTTCATCTGCCGCTGCAGCCATTGATTCTGCAGTGCAGAGGACTGCTGTCACCGGACTGACATTTAAGTCATGCAATTTCTAAATGTCATTCTTTTATTGCTAAATCTGTTTCCGTTGCACTTATTTACATTTACCCTTTGTTGATAAGCAAACTTTTTTGCAATATATCAGGATTTTTTCAAATTTTCTGTGTTTCCATTCAGGCGTTTTTATGCACAAATCAAAAATGCGCATAAAACAGGCTGATGGAAACCCAGCTAATGAGACAAACCCGGCTCTTAAGCACATCAGGGAATTTTACCACTAGGGTGCGCCAAAATCTAAAAATCTTCTAACCATAACATAAAGCTCTTTTTCATGTCTGTCACTCTTCATTGACTTTTAGAACTAATTAAATTACAAAAAAGATGAGAACTCTGATCAAAAACAGACCTTCAGCGTACACTTCCACTTTTTCTCATTTTTCCTCTCTCATTAAAATGAGCACACGTTGTTTTTGTGATTTCGCCTCCAGAAGGATGAACTCACCGATGACAGTCACAGTGAAGGAGCAGTTGGCCTGGTTCCCAGAGCGATCAGTTGCAATGTAGGTAATGGTCTCCTTTCCGATGGGGAACAGCTGGGGAGGAGAGTACACTGGCTTCACCTGCACCGTCACCTGGAGGAGGGAGACGGTAAAATACGAACAAAGAAAAAAATGGAGTTAATGAGTAGTATAGTGTCATGTTGAGAGATACAAGATATGAAAAGTGGTTTGGAAAGATTTCTTTTCTTGTGAAAATTTCTTGTAAGAACAAGGATAAAATCTGCAAATAACAAATTCAAAGGTTAATTTCATCATATGTGGTTCGCCACATGGGATCTATGTTAGCTTGTGGCTCATTAAAATGAAGAAAAAATGTGCTTAGAATCTCTCAACACATGAAATGAATGTAGACACAAGGGAAAGTTTTCCTCCATATACTGATTGGTCTGAAGGATTTTTAAGGACTGGAAAAGAAATTTGCGTTTTATAAGGAAAACACAGAAAATTAAAAAAAAAAGACATTAATTTTTAAAATGCAAATGTTTTGGGTTTTTTTTTCCTCTCTCCTTAATGATTGTATAACCCATCACATTAATCCTGGGACCCTTCAGTGTGCCTCAACCCACAGGTTAGGAACCACTGACCAAAATCCTTCAGTTTCTCTGGTGACAGACAAAAATTATTTGGCTAAAAAATACATAGAGTTTAATTCAGAAATGATTTGTTAATGATCAACAAGTCAAATGATGATAAATTGATAAATCCTTAAAAATGGGCAAAAAGTTTGAAACAATCTGTTACTCCAGCTTCTGAAATGTCTGCTTAATCGTATAATAATAATATTAAGTTACACTTGCATCCCCACAACTGTTTGTGTAAAGTATCAAACCTCCTCTTTAGAGTTGTCAGTGGCAGTCGGGACGTTCCAGCTGACGTTGGCGGTGCCGCGGCGCTCATCTGTCTCTGCCACGATGTTGCTGGGACACTGAATCCACGGAGGTTCAGCATCTGCAGACACACACACACACACACACAGAAAAAAATGATAAGTCTTAGAGGAAGATGAAAATCAGACCAAAGGCAGAACTGGACTCTGCAAATGCTTCATCTGAATCCAGCAAATTTAATTAGAGGATTCGAATATTGCAGATGTTCATTCCGTAACATCCAGCGTATGGTGACCTCAGCCTGCTGCTTGTTATCACTGAGGAAGTTGATGTGTGATGTCATCTGGGTCACGAGTTCTTTAATCACACATCTCATGACCGGTCATTACAGAATCAGAGCGAGAGTGCACCACTGTCATAGTTCCAACAGAACCAAATCCCACTGACGTTTCATTTATACTGTATGTGACTGTAACCGTCCTTTATCTCTCTGCATCCTTAGGCTCAGCAGGTTAACACAGATGAAGTGAACTCATGGGAAATGTTTTACATCAAAACAGCTAGAGCAACTACACTGTTGTCTTGATAATCAGTAAAACAAACATCTTGGTAAATCCAATAACTTGGTGCTGTTAATCCAAGACACTGTAGGCAAAAAAAGTGGCTGTTGTGTTGCTGCTTCCTCTTTTCTCTGTTTTCAGTATGAGGTTACTTTTATCAGTCTCAGCAGAACAGAACAAGTTTCTGATGATTGTACTTGAATTCATGTTAATTACTTTGGTCTAAACGTTTAAGGAAGTTTGAATGACTGATCCCAAATGCTGATATTACAGGATTTAGAACCAGGTTCAGTAAATATCTTCGGGACAGCAGCAAGACCTGAGAAACTTTGCTTCACAGTTTGCATTTTAGTTCTTGTCCTGTTTTATTTGGGTGGGTTATTCTCCTCATGTGTCTGTTTTAATTCACTTTTTTCAGTTAAACTTGCTCATCTATTTCTTATTAACAATCACCGGTGCTCCCCTCCACCCTCACACCTGTTCTCAGTTTCCATCATCACGTCAGTTACTGTTTATGTCAGCCCTTTGTCCCTTTTGTCCTGGTCTGACTCATTTTTTCTGCGTCCTTTTTCCTGTTTTGTTTGCTGCCTCCAGCCTCATCCATTCATCCACCTGTAAGCCTGCTTTGTTGATAAAAGTATTTACTCTCCATTAGTTTGCCTTCTAGAATATGCCTTTGGGTTCACCCTGATTTTTCTTCTTTGCAGTTGTAACACATTAACGCATCTGAAAAGCAGGAAAAGTCTGGCTGCATAGAAAAAGAAAATCAAAGACTCTTATTTCATTAATGTTATAATCAAATTGCTGCTCAGCGATGCACAGAAACCCTCTCTGCTTCAGATGATGGGTTACCCTCTGCATATGAAGTATTAACATCCGCCTACTTGGCTTGTGGCAGCTCATCAGCCACCATGACCCTTGGATGAAACAGCTTCTTCCATTTTCTCATTCTCCATTCAGCATGTTATAATAATGCGAGGCCTGAGCACTTCAGCTCAGCTCAGTTTGAGACGGCCGTAAATGAGCAGAGCTGAATCTCCCATCGATCGGAACTGGTCATTCCTGTAGCGTTGCGTAAGAGCGTGTGTTCCCATCTGGACCTGATGACCCATCCACTTAGGCATCCATCTCTGCTAAACACGAAGGCACTTAGCTGCGATCAGCTCCATTCATCTCCATAAGAAGGGAGCAATACTTCGCTCTGGGTGTCATCAACATAAAGTGAGAGGTGAAACAAGCCAGAAGCTCACAAAGGACACTTTCAGATCTGTCATAGTTTTCTTATCCCTCCCTCTTTTTTTATATCTCATTTCTTTTTTAATATCTCTTTTCACTGCTCTCGCCCACCTTCAGCCCATTTGTGCCCGCGGGGATCAGAAAATCCCATCTTCTTTCTACCACTCCATTATAAAACACCTACAGATGACTCATCCTCCCCTCTCACCTCCCTGTCCGCCCTACCTCTGAATTCGTTTTCATCTTTATAGCGCCTCTTCCTCTCCTTAACGACAGCAGCTCCTTCATTAGCAAACTTTCACTGCGAGGAAATGAGGGGATTGAAGACATTGGAGGGAGGCAGGCAGCAGCCGCTCCGCACCACCTGTTTCACCTGCGAGGCATCTGGAGAGGCTGCAGCCTGTTATAATGATCTCCAGCCCGGTGCGAGTGGCGGGGGCAGAGATGTGAGAGCTCGGACATGGTATGGTTTGAGTTAGTGACCCAGGGCCTGCCTCAAAATGGGGTTAGCGCCATTCTCACCATTCACAAAGCGGAGAAAAATGCAGAGAGGGGGAATAGAGAATGGAAAAGTTTCTCCCTCCAAGTTTCCTGCTGTTTTCTTTTTATATCTTCCTCTTTCTCCACGTATTCAGTATCTTTCTTTTTTGCTCTTTCTGCTTTGCACATAAAACCTACATGTAACAAGTGTCATTAATTCTAGCCCTGAAAATTTAACTGTAGTCTCAGTTAGCTACATATATTAAACGTCCAAAAAACTTACTTAAGGAGGGAAACCTGGCTGGCCAAGTATTTGTAATCCATTTCCTATTTGTCTTAGTCACTCTTCAAGCTTCTGGAAACGTGGCTTGAAACAGTAAGAATGCACATATTATATCAAAGTTGAGTCTCATTAAGTATCTGGGTGTTAGTCTGGGTGAAAATAAACGTTCCCAACTATTAGATAACATAGTGCAAAAATAGCTTATTTTGGGGATAATACCATTTCTCAAGACTGTATGGGCGTGGCATATTATGATTTGATTGACACTTCTTCTTGGACCCCAGCTTCATCCACACTCACAAATAATTTCCAAATATGTAGTCAGTTTATCCAAATAACACTTATTTGCACAGGTGTCACAGAGTTTTTGGACTTACGAGGAGCCGCAGCTCACTGGGTGAGACCTGCCGATCTGAGCTCCTCTCCTTGGCTCTGTTTTCAGGGTTTAGAAAATGAAAACTGACACGCTTTTTGGCCAATAATGGTTCATTTCAGAGAGCGTGTGTTCAAAGCCAGATGCACCTTCGTATCACTCAAGCAACTATTGTGCAAGTGTGATACAGTAGCAGATAACAGGAGGAAAAGTTCTGCTTCCAGCTTTAGTAACAACTGCACACATAGTAAAGCAACCACCCAAAATTAAGACTGAAATATAAAGAAGATCACCTTAAAAAAGCAAGGGACGACGAGCGAAAAAAAATGCAAGTCAGGTGAAGGGCTGGTCGAAAAAACTATGGAGCAAAAACAGGAAGGGGAGGCTGCAGTGGAGTTGTTTCCTTAGGAGTTTCATGCTACAGCTAGCTTGATTTCCAGACATTGCCTACCCCAGCTTTAATACCCAGGTTTAAGAAGCATTAGAAAGCACATTTTTGAACTTTGGAGAGAGTCACGCCAACTGTTTCCCTTGGTTTTCAGCCTTTTGGCTAAGCTAATCGCCTCAGGGCTCTGATCTAGCTCTTGCCAAGACAGCACATTGAACTATTGCTTTAAACATACACAGCCTCTATTAAATTACTGCACTAATTGGTTAAAAACTTCTAACCTGAACTCCACTATCTGACCTCTTGACTTTTGACCTAAACATATTTCACATCTTTGTTATGAGCCTACAACCAATTTACAGCTAAATCTGACCTTTGACCTCAAGAGAGCAGAAGGGAAAATTTCCTCTTGAGGGACACACACACACACACACACACACACACACAGACACATACACAGACACACTTACTTACCTGTACAAATGGCTTTATGCACATTAGCTGTCC
>JAQLOL010000016.1:13551378-13576579 GCA_029783665.1 Naso thynnoides | reverse complement strand
GTGAGATAATGCTATAAATGGAGCTACAACAAATCCCTTCAAAAATCACACTGCAGGAATTAAGAGACTTAACTGATATTCAGACTATCAGTAAGCTACAAAAGACAATTTATTTTTGAAAACATCAGCAGCCAATCAGGTTTCTGGGTTTATTGCTTCCCAGCCAAAGATACTAAGCTTCATTACTTTTAATTCTTCCTTGCAATAAGTCAATAGTAGAGAGATGAATAGGATAAGGGAGGATAGTTAGTGATAATGTGACTGGAAACACTGAATGAAAAAATTTGAAGTGAGAAAAATAAAGTATAAATAAATACACAGATCTTATCGTTCCTGGTATAAACTTTGTAGCAGCTTGACGTCACATAATTTATTTATTCAGGGTCTCCAGCTCAAGCCGGCCATATTAGGTCACGATTTGAGCTGAAATCAGCAGCAAAAACAGGAGAAATTCTCTGGTTCCAGCTTCTCATACGCAAACAGCTGCATATCAAGGTGAATTTAAGTTCTTTAACAGAACCAAAAAAATGAAGTCACCATCTTTTTTTTCCCCACAATTTTCAGTGATTTTAAAAAGTAAATAGTTAAGCCATTAAAGCTCCTCTGAGGAGGGGAACTTTCATTTTGTGCTGATTGGAGCGCCGCATGTGAGCAAAAGCAGCACTGCTTACTGTTGTAAAAATCTTGTCTAGTGTGAGCATTTGTTTTGAAAGACAGCGAGAGATAGTGCCACCTATTTGCATAATACCAGTTCAGTCAAAAACACAATATGTTGAAAATATCTAATGAAAATATCCTGAAGCGGATCGATCATGCTCGCAAACAAACTGTCTCTTCTGGTCTGTGTCTGTGTTCTGTTTCCGCTGACTCAGCGGACTGGGCACAGGCATTGTTTAAGACAGGATCATAATCTCCACTCTCCCCACAGATGGTCTCATTTGTCGAGATATTTAGGATGTGAGGCGTCAGTATAAAATTTGGACCGATTAATAACCAGTTAAAAGTTCACTGTAGGAACTTTAACTGCGAAAATATTTATAGGCTAGATTCATTGATGATAAAAAATAATCATCAGCTGCAGCTCTATTCTTCATACAATGGCCCATTAGCAACAACTAAGACACAGAATGCATGATTATGGGGACTTTTAACTGGTAAACCATCATCATCAGTCAGGCTTTCTCCTCACCTAAGCAGCTTGCGGGAGTCCCTGACCAGGTGCCGTCAGCCTGGCACAGTCTGATGCTGGTTCCCTGGAGGTCGAAGTCCGGCTGGCAGCGCATGCCACAGGCTGCGTCGAAGTGGTTGTTACACACGTTTTGGACGAAAAAGCCGTTTTCTGGAGGAGACAGTGCTGGGCAGTACACCACTGAGAGAAGACGAAAACAGAGGGGAGAAATAGTTGTGACCTCTTGTAGGTAACACAAAAAGAATTTAAAGTAAACACGATATAACACACACGCACACAGACTGAGCCTGCTGGGGGCAGACTCTGTGGAAAATTAATGTTCCTGACAAAACGGAAAGAAAGCGTGAAAGCAGAATATTACAGGTTGTCAAACATCTTTTGTCGAACCGACACAGAGGGAGGAAGAGAAAACTCGATTCAGTCCATGAAACTTATGATTAATGAACATCATTGTGTTCTCTTGAACTGCAGTGTGGAAATCACTGGCTGATTCTTCATGGAATGGGAGGGCCGCGGAAATTACTGGAAGCAGATTTATAATATGAGACGCTCTGATAGTTTGTGTAACATTCTGTTTGCTCCAACGGATTTATCTTCATGTATCACTACTTTTACAAGCATCTTCGCTGCCCTAACAGGGTGTCCTAAATGCCCATAAACTCTTCCATATTTCTTAGTTTAAGAACGTGTTTATTCACCTGTTAATGCCTTCACAGGATCGTTTTCCACATAATTAGAAACTCATAATGCCTGAAAATCACATTCTCCAGAGTTTCCTGCTTGCCTTGACTTACTGACTTGTTAAGGACAGAGTTCAAAACATATGTGAGAGCAATTCTTCACATTATTTGAGTTAGTTTTGTTACCGTCTGGCTGCACCTTGTAAGATATGTAAGACGATAGCTGTACGCATTATTCATTGCAAGGAAACCGACTCAGCGCTGTCTGGCTGTGTTGCTTTGTTAAATGCTGCGCAATCTTCCAGTAGCCAAAGCACCAATTTCAGACGCAGTGCATTCCTCCTTTTCGCTCATGTTGGAAGTATTCAAACTGCATCATTAGTTCCTGAAAAGGCGTCATTAAAGAGTCATCAAACAGTCATAAAATCTGCTCCATCTGCACAGGACATGGTAACAAGGATAATAATGGAAATCATCAGCAATACTGAAGCCATGTGATGCCTGTTTCATTGCTTTTCCTCTTCATGTGTTTAACTTTTAGTCAGTGCACATAGTGAATTTTCCCTTCGGCTGTTAAGGATTATTATTGCTCATGCTAACTGGCCAGTTCTGCTAAGTGCTAACTGCTCAGATAAAATACACCATTACTGAGACAACCACTTCTTATGCTGCAGAAACGTGTCTTGGAGAAGCCTCGCACGGCTTGAATGTTTAAAACTGTGAAAATAACAAATGCAAAACAGGTTCAATTACAAAAATACAAGCCTTTTTTTATTCAGCTGACCATAGAAGATGTTATAAGTGTTTTTCCGTGTCCAGGGATGAGACCTGTCAACTGTTCATTATCTCCTCTTACCCTGACAGGTCATGCCTACTGGCTGGTAGCCCTGTTTGCAGACGCAGTCGCTGAGAGCGGTGCTGCCAGGCTGGGAGGTGTGCTGTGGGTCGGGACATGACAAGCAGGTGCTCAGGCCTCCTGGTGCTCCCTCTGGTTTGTAGGTGCCAGGTGGACATGCTGGTAGAAGGTAAGGGGAGGAAAGATAATACAGTTAGAGACAAATTCCAATACTGCTCACAGTGCATGTGTGTAAGACAGAGCTACAAAATTAATCAAAATTGAATCAAAATCGCAATGTGGACTAATGTAATTTTTAAACTGCAGGAAGCTGCAACGTTTGTGAGAGGAGAAAAGTCTGTCAAACGACCATTTTAATTCAATCACTGCGGTGCTGCAGAGTTGTCCTGGCCTACACATCATACTCTACAGACGAACAGGACCATACGAGTGTTAATACGTCACTATCCTTTGTGAACATCAGTCACAAAGGTTACACAAACCCCACCCTTTTTTCCCAAAATATCTTTACCTATGAGATTTTGTGTTTGTTTACATTTTTCCATATTCAATAAACGTTACAGAAAGAAGCTGATAAGGTGTGACAGGATTAGTTAAAAAGAACATCTGTTCCAAAATCCTCTCTCATGCTAACATTCAAGCTAGGAAGGCAGCACTCGTGAGGAACTATTTTTCCAGGCGTGAAAATTTTGTCACCATGGCTCCCCCCTCTCTCTTGCTCAGTGATTTTTGATTAAATAAACGCAGGTGTTCTCTTTAGAAGGGTGAATTACCTACACCTAGCATCTTTCACATGTCCTATAGTGTTTCTGTAACTGTTATAACATAAATGGCAGTGAATGGGGCTTAGAAATCTGCAATCTGAGATCAACAGCAACATTTGAAGAAGATTGGGGCGATCTCTGCTGATGGTGAGAGGTCAGAAATAGACTGATGTGGTCCTTCAAGAGAACATCTCTGTTTGGGACAGATCCCCGCAAAATCAAAACCATGATCGCCTTAATTTGTTTTTGATTGAATCAAGAAAAATTACGTAAAAATAATCATTGTTTGTTGTTAATATGACAAATCATATCGTAATTACGATTAGATATTTTTCTCCAAAATCATGCAGCCCAAATGCAATATCACACATGAAGGCACAAAAAGAAAGCTTCAGTCACGAACATGTGAAAAAGAAAATTAAGCAAAAATAATTTTTTTAAAAAGTCTTGTTTCTGCACGACAGCTAAAAAAGCTTCGTGACTGAAAGTGAAAAACAGCTTTACAGATTTATGGGAGGACTTTGATCATATTCATGTCTGGACATGTAGTGGTGGAAAACATGGCAAAAACGACAAAAATGACCTCACTGGTTACAAAAGGTAAAGATGACAACTACAGTTCAGTTCAGTTCAGTTCAGTTCAGTTCAGCATCTTAATTATTCCAAGCAGGAAAAACAGAATTGCGACAATAGAAGAAAAGTTTATGAGAATCCTAAACCAGTTATGGTTTGCATGTGAGCCACATGGGCTGAATTAGACAAACCCTCTTCATCACCTGCACACACACACACACACACACACGCACAGACATAACAGAGCATGTCTCCTATTAGCATCACCTGAGTCGGATCAGAGGACATGCTGTAAAGATGAAGAAGAGGAGGTCGCATGAAGGTCCTCCAACATTCTTTCATTCACCATCAATCAGCTCACACAGAAACAGTTTCAGTGCATCAGTTGCGTTGCAGAGGAGTGAAAATGACAAATGAATGACATCACACGGGCTTATCAGGGTATAAAGATTACTTGCACACAGGATTGGTCGTAAATTACAAATTACCTGATTAAATGTGTGATTAGTGTAATTCACTGTGATATATTCAGTGATGTAACGAGTGTCCAGTTCACTGATATCAAATGATCTCCTGAGTCTCTCATGTTTTCTGATTAACCTTAAATGAACTCTTAAATTATGATGGTGATTATTTGAATTTTGCTACTATTGGGGACAACGGCCCTTATCAGCCGCACTGGTAATTCCCATAATTCACAGCGATTATTGGTGCAGTTTCAAAGGAAAAACTTTTATCAGTTGCTCTAAAATGTCAAAGCAATTTTCTTCTGCGTTGTTTTCGATCCCGTGTATTAAAACCACTTTAAAGCTTTTGGAGCAGCACAAACACATTACAGCCATTAAAGCTTTGACGACTGCAGTTGTTATTCCCTTGTACACCAAATGTTTCAGCATCACAGCCAAAGTCATAGTTTGTTTAGGAATTACTACAAAATTATTTGGCTTACTTATGTTTGCGTGATTGATTAATCCTTTGCTCTTGTTATTAGAGACCTGTCTGAGCTTTCATGGCATCAGCATCAAACATATTAATTTGTTAACAGGTTACACTTGGCGTTTTGTTCCTGGGTGCTGCGCTGCTGCTTGCGTCATTGTCTGTTTAAGCAAATCCAAACACTGTTTGCATTAATCGGAAAAACAAACTCATAATATTGACGAGAGCGGTTTCCAAATCAAAACACACTACTGAGAAAAAGGCTTCAGACGGCTCCTCAGACGGTTTAATTTGGTGTTGCGCACTTTAAATGAGAAAAGCATAAACTTTCACAACCCACACCCACACACATCATTTAAACGCTTTTTATAAATAAAAACATGTATCCACATGGGAGATTTGATGGGATTCAGGCCCCTTAATTCAGTTGGAGCAGCATGGCTAGTTATGAGCTTTAGAACTGTTTCAGGGCCAAAAAAATTGAAATATCACTTTATATCACTGTCTTCGTTGGCAGGAGTTCAGAGGCTTTCACTTTATGACGTTGAGCTTAAGCAAACCGTGTCGAAAAACATTAAAACATTTACCGAGCAGGAGCAGGTTCAATTACAAGCTGTTCTGTACAGTAGGCAACAGAGAATCCACAGTACTAATATTCTTCACAACTCATTTACTCGCCGCTAAGCCAGAGGCCAGGTGTGAATTTCCACTGCTGAGCCAATGCCAGCCCGGCCTGTCACCACACTCGGCCTCCCTCCCTCCCCCCTCTCAGCTGCAACCCAGCAGCAGGTCATCCAGGAGATGTAAACCAACTGTAAAGCTCCACTCACTGGCTGCTGGCACTGAAATGCACCCAGTAACCCACATAAAATACACACACGAAAACCATGTGGTATACCTGTCCTGACACAGACAGTGTATGTGTGTGTGTGTGTGTGTGTGTGTGTCTGAAAGTTTCATTTGATAACAAAAGCAGGCGATGCAGCGTCTCCATCCTGTGTCCTCTAAACTCAGAGGAGGCGTCTTACATAAGGCGGACCGGCAGCTAAAAGTGTCCCCGCTGTTTTAGTCCTCAGGAATCAGTTTTACGGCTTCATTTAAGGTTTACAGGAAGCCTCGTCATTTTTAATGTGAATAATAATTCACCCGGAGCGCAACAGTGGAAATACTGTATCAAAAAAATTATAAAATTTCAATTCCTGGCATCTTGCATTTGCTGGCAGGAAGAACATGAGACCAATATGGGATTTTTGGGGCCAATGCCGATACCGATATTAGGCAGCAATAAATTTACGATATTCAATAGATAGATAGATAGATAGGTTCTTTATTGTTATTGCATATTTCTACAAAATGGAATTGAGTTTGGCAACAATTACTAACTTAGCAGCATCAGCAATAAATAAATAAAATATATAATGTGGTGATCAAATACGATAATAAGCAAGGACATCTCACATTTTAACAAGCTTTAGTCCAAACATCAGTGCACTGAACAGTAAACACTTCAATTATTAATCACTAAATAATGGGCTGCTCAGTGCCGGACAAACGATGTAATAACACCATTTTAAATCACTAGTTCAAGTATTTTTCTGGCCTGATGAAACTCTGTCAACATCAACGCATATCAGAAGACATGTACACCGATTCTGATATATCTGTGATAGGCTGATATCGGCTGATAATATTAGCAAACCAATATATCGCTCAGGCTTTAGTACACAGAGAGATCTGCATGTTCACACACACGCCCACACACAGAGTTTGGGAAGACCAAACCCGGCTTTTGGATACAGGAGGGAGGAAGTGAGGGAAGGACAGGAAGGGATAAATGATGAAAGAACGAGCAGCCATGAATCTAAAATTAAGAGGAAAAGCTGGAAGGAGAACATGAAGGAAACTGTGTGAATTTCCTTTAAAACGTTTTGCTGCGCAGTGACTTGGGCCAAACGTCGGACCCCATCCTGAGGCTAATTGTTGTTGGACCCCGTATTAATTATGCCGCACAGTCCCGTTTTCGGTCCACCTACTTACCGCCTACGGCTGCGGAGTTAATGCAGCGGCAGTGTAGCCGTCATTTACAGAGGAAGGGGACTGTCAGCGGGCCAGGTGACCATAAAACAGAAAAAGCCTGCTGTGTCTGGACAGGCTGTAACTATATGAAGGGACAGCAGCTGGTCAAAGAGAACTACTGTACACAGTAATGATCTTAGGAGAGGAAAGAGCAAACCTCTATTAGAGTTAGAGCAATATTTGAACAATCTTAATTAAATAATGTATCATACCAGCTTTTTATGCTTTCTAACTTTTATAGCAGAAAGTTTTTTTTTTAAGTTTCTCTAAAATTCTACTACATCAAAGAGAAATATTGCTTTAATAAAGGAAGATGTGAGTGTGCCAAATAATAATTTTGGAGAGAGGAAGGGAGGCAGCAATAACAGAGTTATCAAAATGAATGACTCATGTTCCAGTGAGGCATTTCTCCATCAGTCCAGCAAACTGGCGCCCAGCTCTGACTCCCTCAACCACTGACCTGTGGTACGCTCTGCCATCTTTTCACTCTTTTTTTTTTGCCATCAATGAACAGATCAAACAATGAATTGATCCTTTCATCTATTATTTCCCGTGTACAGAAGCAAACGTGTGACAACATCTTTTTTCTCTGTTCTATAGGCCTTAACTGTTGTCCAAAAATAACCTAAAATACACCAGTGACCTACGCTGTTGCACTGGATGATATATTACTTTATCACAACGAACTTGGGAACAGCAATTTATTTTGAGTCTATCCCACAAACGCCATTCTACTGTAAGTACTTATTAGTGCACAAGTGTAGTAAGTGTATTAGTCAAATGCACTTTTTGCCACCAGACATTTTACTAAAGTTGTGAGTGAGTCTTTTAAAAAAAACAAAAATACATATTTGTTAACCATTTTTAGAGAGTGACATCTGCAGACGGATCTGCCAGCCTTGGGGCTGAGCGCCACAAACAGGGCAGGGAAGTGCTGAAGTATTTAGACACACTTGGTGGGTCCAGGGTTGGATGCGTTGTTGGTTTAACTTGAGCTTTATCCGTTAAAAGACGACCACACCAAATGGCTCTGCGCTTCGATAACACCTTTGGATATGGACTGGAACTGATGCAGCAGAACCAGAGATATCCTCCCTTATCTTTCGTACATTCTTCTTTATGTCAAATCTTGGCTCCCACACAACCCACCATGGAGTTGATCACTTACAGTTAGACTGGAAAATTGGGTGTGTTATATCAGAAACAAACAAACCATTTAACGTAAGGCACCTTAGAAAGAATATTGCGTAACACCAGAGATGACAATTTTATATCACGCCTCATGCTCCAAAAAGCCAATCTTGTGTTTTCCAACAGCCAAAGTGGGAAACGTACCAAGCCAATCCTGCTGCCGTTCACACTGTAAAAAGAAGTTTGTGAGGCAAAACCTTGTGCATGCATAGTATAAGTTCAATTAGCGGGGAAAAAAGGTTATTTAAACCTTATACAGGGCAGCCAGCAAACTTTTTAAGTCAGGCTGGGTATATTGAAGGAGTTCACGATACATCGCGATACGATACGATATTCCACACAGTTCACTGAAAATGTCAAAACAGAGCTGATAAACGAGTTGTTGTGTGCGATCTGTGTAGTCTCAACATTTTCACATTACACTGATAATTCGGCAGAAAAATTGAGTCAAAAAAATTTAATTCATTCAATTTCCTTGAACTGTATTGGCAAATTACCAAACACGCTGATGTAGCTGCCATAACATCAAAATGAGAAATGAAATTTAAGTGCACTCTCGCACTTTAACTGGACACACCGAAAAATCACGAAAGTAAAGTGCAAAAGTGTTCTTTTGTGTCACTAGACTTTCGGGCTGGGTTTTGGCAAGGACTTCATGATACGATATGTATCACAATACATGTGTCATGATTCAATATAGACATCACGAAAATAGACATTGCAATAACTTGCCGTATCAATTTTTAGCACAGCACATATTTTATGTCCCCTTAACCCTTTAAAAAAAAGTTATACGTCTCCTCTCGTTCATTTCGACAGGGGCCTGATCTTGTCAGTTTGAGATAACTGCCCAGGGTCATCGCCAAGATGGCTGCTGGGTGATGGGACCTGAAGGGTTTGGATACTCTAGTACTAGCTAATGTAGCCTTAAGCTTCTAGCTTGAAACAGAGGGTGGGTTAGACAGGTCTGGTAAGTTCACTTCTTTATAACTGCACACCTCCAGTTTTTATCTTTTTTAAGTCCCAACAAATGTTGACTCAAGTGACATCACTACAGGCAATTAATTAGATTTTGTGCATCTCCCTCCTGAGCCACAAACCCTTCACTCATCTATGCAGTAGTACTCAACCAGACTAAACAGACCTTCACCTTTCCCCTTTACGCGAATAACACTTACTCACTCAGCATTTAGCCTCTGAATACAAGGGGAAAAAATAAGAACACATTGTCATAAGATTGAATGGGGACTGTAAAAGAGAAGACAATGACAAAGTGAGCACTGGCCAGTTCATCTGTTTAAGTTCTCCCTCCTTATGTGAAGTAAGTCATTGAAACTGGCAGAAACTTCTTGCCTGGGAGCCAAAGTTACTATCACACGAGAATCTCTGCTGCCTCTGGGGGGAGGCTGTGTTCGATTAGCGAGGCCTAAAAACAGACCGGGAAGGAAACGATGAAAGAAGATCCAGAACATCTGCCTCCTCGGCCGCAATGACAAACAGGGAGACAGCGAGAGTGGTTTTCATCTCAGAGGGTTATCGCTGCTCAGTCCAACAAAATCCACAAGCACATGCTTGCAAACACACATGAAAATCCACACAGTACTCACACGCACAGAAACTGCTTCCAACACGGCTTCTTGAACATTAACCACCTGCTTTTAGCATCAGGTAGAAACTTTAACAAACTGATATATTACATTTAGAATACATCTAAAACTCTTATAAAAGGCAAATTTATAAGCAGGTCTGGGCATCAAACGCCTTGTGTATTTACTCTTTGATTAGATAGTCCTGCATTTAAATGATAATTTTGTCATTTTAGACTTTTTTGTTTGCAGTTCAGTAATGCTTTACTTACAGCATCCATCTGTAATGAATTATGAACATACTCGTAATGCAAAATAATGCGCCTACAGTGCTGTAAAATGATATTTACAAGCAGGGTCGGGGTTAATTCTAACCCTCATTCGATTCAATTATACTGTATTTATAAAGCACCAAATCAAAACAGTGGTTAACTCTAGGTTCAATTTATATAGAGCAGGTGTTGACCCTACTCTTAACAATAACAATATACAGTATATAATGACCTAATTCTCACCATGTGGTAGTAGTGTTAAAATAACAACTTGTGCCAATTCAATCAGGTACATTTGTACAAGAACAGAATGAAAATTTCACTTTTAAACAAAAACAGCCACTCAGTCAAATTATCAGAAAAAATGTGTTTTTCTTGGACTTTACTGTATTTTTTCACACAGAGAGTCTCTGTATTCATCTGTCTATATATTGTACATTTTTTAAACTTATTAAAACAAAATCTAGAGGCATTGAAATGTTATCAAGCTAAAAATACCAACAAAACAAAGTTGCCTTCCAAGTAAATCTTTTTTTTGTCTGTTGATTTGTTTAAGTTTTTGATATCTGGTGAAGAAACGTGACCTTTGCAGGTAGTATAGAGGGGGGAAAGTACAAGATGTGCAGTCGGGTATAATTTGAACATCTTCTTTATCTGGGGGAGTATTACACCCGAGGTTCTGTACCAGAACAATAACCTTTTTAGTACCTTACTTTGGAGGATATACCTTGTTTTCTACTCAACAAAATGTGCAAATCTGCTCAATAGATCATTGTTTAAAGAGCTTCCTCAAGTTTCCTCATTTCAATCAGATAATATCTGATCAAAGAATAACTTTACAAGCCTAAACACATACAATGTTTAAAATAGTTTGACATTTGATACTCAGCTCTGGTAAGATGTAAAATCTTGTCCTTTCTTGTTGCCAACCTCAGTTTGGCATCGCTGCTGTGTGAGAAAATCCTCTCTGGCATTTTACTGATTTCTTGCCCCTGCTTGCATTTTGATGGTAATTTAAGTTACTTTAGATGGCGGGACTCAAAGAAGGATATCAGGGATACAACCGTACATCTATGACTGAAACAATTCTTCTTTCTATTAAAAAACAACATTAAATGAAGAGAACATAACTGTCATTGGCACAATGAGTAGCTGACATTATGGGCTTTATGTGTAAAACAGACAAGAAAAGCAGCAAGTATTCTCTGATCTTATGAAATGTGTGATGTCGTGACTCGTGTCTGTCTGTTGTCGTCAAAAGTCAAACAAAGGAGTCAGAGGAAGTCGGACTAAATGTGGACGGAGGCCTGGACGCTTGTGGTCAGAGGCTCTCTCACACAAGAAACGTAGTTAAGCTTGGCCTTAAATTCCAGGGTATTTTACTGAGAAAACAACCTTCACATGCGAGGAAACTTTCCACTCTTAACCTTCAGTGCACACCAGAGGTGCATAAATAGACAATGGATGTTAAACAATTAACATGTATAGTCTAGCCCGCAAAAATAGACAGTCGTTCACGCAAAGGCCTGAAAGAGATGTGAGGCAACCAGGTGCTCAGTTTGAGGTAAGCACAGTCTGTAGATACATTAACTCTGAGCCAGCAGACTATATACATATCACGCAGAATTCCTCTGGACCACCAGGGAAGCCTAAAACGGGGGCCTTAGGGATGTAATAAGTCCTGTCAGTCAGCCCTAATGGCGCTGATTTTAAACCACACCTCTACATCCAGCAATAGATCCCCCTATCATTGTACTTTAGTGACAAGCTACCATAATGAGACACCGCCAGCATCTGTCTACCATTCACACGTTCTTTCATGAGCCCATATTTCCAAGGACTCATTACCCCATGAAGACGAGTGAGGTTGAATCTGTGAGGTCCTGTTGTACTGAAAAGCTGCTGGTGTGAAGCATAACTGTGCATCAATGAGAAGGGGGCAAATTCTTCATATTTAAAGGGGAAAACCAGAGAGAAGTCCAGAAGATGGAAAGTAAACGGGTAAATTCTTCCATGCTGATGTGCCTCCTGAGCATGACACAAGCTCTCGTAACATGACTATTTCAGCTATTTATAATGAACCAGCAATCTGTTAGAGACAGGTTTCCAATGAGAGAAATCAGCCTACAGACAGCAGATATCCTGCTTTACTTTCTTCTCTTTCTGCGCCTAATGGTTTGCTGAACACAACCACTGTGGAAGGCTCCACTGGATAACATTTAAAGAAAGAAGGGCACTTTGAAAAAAATACTTGGCAGGTGGTTGGATAAACCATCTATCTGTCATCATCTATCACAGACTGACTTTGACCAATTGGAGTCAGTTAGCAAATCGAATTTACACCGAAACAAGTTGGAGGAAGAGCGAAAATGTCTTTTCCATGAAGGAAAGCCTTTAGAGTCAGTCTTTGTGCTTCTTTCAGCGTAGAAATACTCTCCAGTTCTGATAGAACTGATGCTATAGCAGCACTTATGCTAACCACGTCTGGGGTCGTCAGTGTTGTTTTTCTGAGCAAACATTTGCTTCTTGCTGTGTCACACACATAGACCACGCCCAAAGCTCACGCCAGACTGGTACAGTGACCAGTCCAACAGTCAGAGGGTTGGGGTTAGGGTTACCTTGGAGCCTGGTAAGATGGATTTGCCTGATATTTTGATTTTGCAAGTCCAGCTGCCTTGTAAGGTAAGATAAATTTGCTCTCATGGGATCAAAGACTGAACCAAGATGTGCGATGTGTCTGCGTTCGCAGTGGTAAGGGTCACAGGAATTGTCCAGCCTGAATACGAGGGTCACCTACAGCAAAAAGAAGGTGGGAATCCCATCCATGTGGAATGTCAGGAGGATCTAAATCATATATCTTATTGAAGTCCGCTCTTCTCTCCAGCTGGATTGTGGAGTGAAAGAGGGAGGTGGGGGTGAGATATGGCTGCTGCACAGCTGTCCACCTACACAGTCTCCATCTGGGGGGGAAACGACCTCCACGGACCCCCTGATCCCAAGAATGTGAGACTTCTGCAATGTGATTGTGAGGCAGTCTTTGGAGAGGAAACTGAGGAAGTTCAGTGGCTGTTCCATCGCTGTTTGCCTGCTTATTATTCAAACCAATTCCCGAAGGATAATGACTTCACCGCAATTGCTAGATACGTCTTATGGATTCCCAAGGACAGGGAGACAGTCCTGCCCGCTTATTACAGACTGACGGGAACACTGGGATTCAGCGGGAGAGTAAAGCAAACCGCTAAACAACTGTACAAACACAGGTTGGTCCCTGGTCTGGTGTGCCTGATTACAGATGTCAGCGTGCAGGGAAATGTTGTGATAAAACGCTGCGGTATGATCTCAGTACACATGGGACGACGTAGCAAAACACTCACTAAGAAGAAGAAAATTTTCGTTTCTTTGGTGTTTATCAGATTCCTCAATGTTTACACATTTGCTGCAGGATTTTGGTGATGTGTTATCAGGCTTGCATGCACACAAACAGTACATGCAAGTGCAAAACAACCTACCACCACATGCACACATGCAGTTCCCATAGTAGCCTTGGGCTGGTGTTTCCTTGTGTGATTTTGAGTTCAGAGATTTGCCAAACGGTTTCCCTAAGGTCACAGGTCCATAAAGTGTGTGTGTGTGTGTCTGTGTGTCTTTTCCTTCTATGTTTCTTTATGCATTTTATGTGTTTGTGTCATGTGCATTTAAAGCAGATGCTAATCCAAACGAGTTGCACAAAAAATAAAAAAGTTGTGGTGTCTCTAAAGTCATCCTGCCAACTCTCCACACCCAAACATCATCTCAAGGCGCCACAGACAAAAACTTGTACAGCATTTTATGTGTTTATGAACATTTTTTCATGCTGAAATGCATCTGAAGAGGCAGATAAGTATGAACAGGAGCTAACAGTTGGGTCACACAGCAAGAGCAAAAAAAAGAAAAAAAAAAGAAAAAAGGGAGACAGATGCTTCTCTTCCAGAAAACTGGCAGCTGCTGACTTCCCTCATCTTTAGCCTGTGACCTTTGAAGTCGCATGTGTCCCTCTTCACCACCTCCCACCAACTGGAGAGGTTTCAGTCAACAGCTCACACACACACACACACACACACACACACACACAGACACACAAAGGGAAGATCAGAAAGTGAAAGGAAGTAGGAAGGACCACTGAGGAGGGTTGGTGAAAACATCCTGAGACGGATAAGGGTCACAGAAAGGGACAAACATGTTGGATTTGAAGAAGGGCAAAGGCCTTGAAAAAGACACTGAAGAAAAGCACTTAAGATGGCAAAGGAGAAATTTATTCCACCCAAAATTTCCATGGGCTCATTTGTCAGTTTTAATTATGTGTGAGAGAGAAATGGAGGCATGAATAAGTTTACTTATATTAAGTGCAAAAAGGCAAGAGAGTGAAGACACAATGTGCACAAAAAAATCATTATTGAAAAAAATGGGGGACAAAAAGGACGAAAAACATTGCCAACATTATTGGTTAAAGTGTAATTTAATAAAGGACTTATTATTGATTATTTTGTTTAGAAATACTAAATGCAGTTTGTATAGGCTGCCAGTACTTGACCTCTCTAGAAAAATGTAGACTTTTCCCCCACTGTCATTCAGCACTTATGTGTCTTCACATAATTTAGTGGTAGATATTAGAGTATAAAGAAAACAATGCCTATTAGGAAAACTGGTGAGGATTCAGACAAAATGTCAAATATCTATTTACTAGCATGAATAGTGAGGATTACATTAGGTTATTCATAGCAGAAAGTTTAATTTGCGATTATGCCATTAATGCAAATCCACCACGATTAAATTATTGTGAGTTTTTTTAATGGTGATAAGGATAAAAGCGATAGTTGTCCCATCTCTACGCCATCTTTCAGGTGGTTTAATGCTGATCATCTTAGCTGTTGAGTGATTGTTTCAGGTCATGACCTTTTTCAAGAGCATCAGCTCACCAGAATCCTGCAACTAAGGTTTAAAGATTAAAGGAGTAGCTTCAATGAAGCATAATAGTTTAATCCTGTTTCCCATATATTACTGAAAATTGCTCAGAGGTGTTTCTGGCCTGCTAAATACCGCTCTGTAAATGACCAATTTACGCCTGATGGGCCTGGTGGTAACAGGGCCCAAAGAGAAGAGACAGGAAACAGGGAGAAAGAGCTGTGGAAGGCAGGAGGAAAATAAAAGAGAAACTGACAGAGCGAAGGAAAAAAAAAGGTTGAGAAAGGGATGGACACAAGAGAAGTGTTAATGACACAGTGAGGTTCTGTTTTGCACCACTGGCTGTTTCACGGATCCTTGTTTTTCATGCCCTCCTGCAGAGAGGAGGGTCCTATTAGGCCCAGTTTACAGCCTCTCTGCCTCCTTCATCTCCGTCTCTTTTTTATACACACACGCTCAGAGAGTAGCCTCAGTTTATAACACAAGTGTCTGCTTTATAGCATCCCTGACCTACAAACACGGCACTAGTAGTCATCAATTAAGGCTTTTTACAGACCTATATGTGTCGTTTAATGAGGGGAGAGAGGGTGGAACGGGGCTGAGACATGTGGCGCTGGGGAATGGACTAATATGGATTTCTACAGTGCCTGTGCTTTAGGTCTGATGTATACCGTCCGCCCTAAAGCAAAAACTTCAAACACAAATGACATGAAAGACTGTCCGAAAACACCTGAGGGCAGCTCAGACACTGGGCTCTTCTAAAGCCGGCAAAAAAACCCTCCTTTTTGATGAGTTGCCAAAGTTTCTTTCATTTGCGGTTCTTCCTGATCGGCTTTATTTCTCTTGTTTCTCCCAAGTTTATGGATTCCGCCATCATTTATTTCCACTATATTGTTAAGTGTATACACAGCATATAACACTGTACTCACAAAAAAAAACAAAAGCTGAGATCTGGGAATCGGCATCAAGTGTTCAGGTGATCAGTCAGGATGTGAAGCCTAATTATCTACCATTTTTATTGGGATGTCAAACCCAAGTTGAGCATGTCCAAAAGGTCAGTAATATTTTCTCAATGAACAGGAAAACTGTGTGCACAAAGCTACAGAAAACGCAGCGGTGCTTTGAGCTAAATGTCAACGTAAGCACACTAGTAATCTCGCAGCGACTATGCTAACATGCTAATGTAAAGCAGGTATTAAGAGTTCCACATTCACTATTTTAGTTTAGCATTTTAGTATGCTAAGATTTGCCAATTAGCACATATCTCAAAGTACAGCTAATAATGAAGGTAATGTTATTAGTTTTTCTGGTATTTTGTCTTAACAAAAGTACTTTGAAAATTACAATTCTGGTCAAATGATGGCCCTAAATAAAAAAATGTCAGTGATAAGTAAGTCATTATAATTTATTGTGAAGGATAAAGGGTGTGGGCACCAAATTTCACGGCAGTCCATCCAATTGATATTTTTCATCAAAACCATAAAAGTCAGTCGCTGTCATTAGGATTCATCCTCTGGGGACGACAAATGTATGTACTCAATTTCAAAGCAAACCGTACAATAGCTGTTGAGATATTTTTATGCTGGACCAACCTGGTGGACTGACCAACAAACTAATGGTTACTGCCATAAATTCAAAATTGTGACAAAACTGTGAAATCTGTTTTTTTCTTCCTTTTTTTTTATTTTCCACAAACTACTGCCATGAATTAGCACAGAAAGGGTTTGTTTTTTTACATTACAGCACCAGGCTGAGGAGTTGCAGCTGGTCCTCTCAAGGGTTATTTATTAATCACCCACAAAGACATTTTCATACTTAAGTTTATACAGGACCTACAGTGCACTCCCTAAATAGTCTGAAGGCAATTTATAAGCCCAATTCATTCATTTTTAATCACATTTTAACGTTTTATTTGTCTGTTTTTTATTAACCTAACATCATATCAGAATATCAAATAATATCTTATGGGATGTAAATCCCCTTGCAGTAATGGTCCATATAAATAATCTTTATAACTGAGCTTATTAATGGTGGTACCCCCCCTGTCTGGCTCAGAGCCAGTCAGATCTTTGCCCAGTCACTGAAAGCTCTCCATCCATCCACCACAAAAGATGCATGAGTCCTGGGTGAGGGATCGCCCTCCCCCTCATTCTCTCTCCACTCTGCTCACCAAAGAAAAACACAAACCTTAACTTCCATCAAGTCGGTTTAAGCAATCAAAGGAGCGAGTCCAGGGGTGGCGGTACTTAACCCCCTGCAAATTCTCCTCTGCTTGTCCTCTGGAAATCCCATAACAAGAACAAAACTGGGCCAGAATTCATGTTGAGCAACTGAAGCTTTTATTTTCACCACAAAAACATTGAGAAACAAGGTCTGGAGCGACGCAGATGAACTGTACAGAAGCAGACAGGCTGCTGTAGTTATTGATGCTGTGGGGATTACGATTTCTGCAGTTAGACGAAATAAACTCTTTATATGCATGTTTATGTAACAAGTTGGATAGGTCGGCCAAATCGACTCATCTGGTAGAAATATATTTACTTTTCAAAACATTTCGGTGCAAATTGCAACAACTGAGCGAACAGAAGGCCTGTTTCATGCTCATGTTTGTCTGCTGGCAGCGGCGCTAATGAACACTCTGGTCCGCAACAAGCTAAGACTCTTTGACCTTTTTGTCGAGGACCAGTGAGGGTCAATATCTACCCTTGTCTAACACTTTGGTCAATGACATGGAATTCTGAAAACCACGGGCTAGAGTCCATGACATCTGTTGTGCATTCTTATGGTTCTCAGATGCTGAATCACATTGTGTTTGACTTTGTAACCCTCTTCTATTACATCATCAGGTTCATTTTTTTCCACAAAATATCAAACTCTAAAGGGCAATTTGCCATTAAGTTTACTGAATTTAAATCTAGTTTCTAGGCAATAAACCCTGTTTGATTTCAGGGACCCCAGCTGCCTTTTAATCAAGCTGTACCATTAGGAGAAGAGGTAAAAAAGCATTGTATTGTTTTTTTCTGGGGGTGTCGTCTGTGATGATTTAGGACTTCAGCCTCTTAAATTTCCTAACAGACTTTTCAGTTGATCTTTTTAGTAATGTTTTCGCTACATTGCAATGGCACCAATGCCAGTCCTTTATTACCTCTTTTCCTTTACACCAGCCATCACCAAATAGAGGACGGCGGTCTGGAGCAAGTGACCGTTCGGTCCAAACCGGACCCATGACCAATTTAAATGAATGAAAAATGTAGTAATATTCACAGAGCGTTTTGTTTTTGTTTTTTTTTATTTCTCCTGACGATCACAGCTACAGATTTATTTGATTGTGTAATATTTATACTACTAAAATTACTTTTAGGGAAGTCTTATAAAAAATGTATCAGCCAGGGGACGGACAGAGACAGACATGAGGACTGGAGAGTTCAAAGACAGAACAAACTACACATAATAATAGTTTCCAACAACATATTGTACACAGATTTTGTTTTAGTATTTACACACGGCACACATTAAAATCCTGAGAACCAAACATTATATTCTGTGCCAAAACAGAATCTGGCATTCACAAGGTAGAGTTTGCCAGTATACACTATATAAATTATCTTTATGAGAAGAACAAACAAAAACTGAAACAGACTCAACTCGATGCAAGCACTCATCATGCCCAAATCTATTCTAGGTAGTGATTCCAAAATTAAGGGTTAGTCAGCCCTGAGGTGGCATGGAGCTGCTGCTTGTTGGATGACCAGCAGAAAGACGTGGACGGACACAAGGCTGACTGAATACGACTTATGTAGGTAAAAAGATGATACTATCATTCTGACCTTTATTTCGCTAAAATTTCACTTTTTGTTTTGGTTGATTTCTCTATTAAAGATCCTACAGCGACTTCCTACCATCACCACAAAGAATCTTGATCACTGAAGACAGATACTATGTGGTTCCACCATTATTAGACTATTGGCTCTGAAGCCTTTGGCCATCTTAGACAGAGAGGAAAAAAATAGTAATAAATATTTTGGATCTACCAAACATTTTTTTAAATAATTCATATTGATAATCATAACTTTTTTTGAGGGGGGAAACAATGCTTTTATTCTGCCCCTTTCTTAAAACTGTGGATGCATTATGCTTTAAAATTATTCATCTACATCAGCGTTGGAGTAGTTCCACATAAAAAGTTATGTATACACATTACTACTTTCTTTTTTAAAAAGTAATGCATTACTTTCCTGAATTACTCACTGCTAAAAGTAACTAGTTACACGAGTTATATTATTTTTGCATTACTTCGTAACATTACATGGAGTGCATTGTCACTTAATGGCCAATTAACAACATGAAGTGAAACCTTACATATGGCCACATCAGCACAGATCTTTATTCTAATAAGGTGGACAAAAAGCAAACACAAGATCTCTCTTTTGCTCTTCAGTACAACAAAGCTGACAGCAAAGTTGTGAAAATAGGGTACCTGAAGAACTTAAGAGTAACAAAAGTAACTTGATAATTGTTTGATTAGGAACTGAGATGCAATTACGGAACACTGGCGTCATATAAATGTTGCCAATATATCCTTAAAATTGTGGGTCAGTGGCATTTTTCAGTTTCTGAAGAGGGGCAAGCCAGAAAAAGTTTGAGCGTCACAACAGCAGATTAGCAAAGAGAAAACAAAATAATCACACTTTTTTTTTTTAAAGTGCAAATTTTAAGGCACATTCTCTTTTGGTATTCAACAAAAAACAAAAAAGGTCCCAACAAAATTTTTTTTAAGTGTATGTTCAATGCTTATGATTGGTAGTTGTCTGGATGTAAGAGCACCTATAGTCATATTCATTAAGAGCTGACTGGCATTCATCCAAACAGTTTTTAACACAGATCTGTATCAAGTTTTACTCACTGTTGTAACCTATGACTCCATATCTGTGCTCTCTCAGGTGATACAAACAGGCTTCACTCAGCACTGCTGCCTCCTCTTAGGGCATCTGGTATGTGTCACATCCTTGAGTGTGGTGTATTTTAATGAGCCAGAGGTGAGTGAACGCAAAGCACGCTGAAGACATTTGAATGTGTGTATGTGCTGACCCCAACCCCTGCCTAGTATATACTTGTGTGTAAGCAAGTGTTAGCATGACAGTACAGAGGCAGGAAGATAACTAATGTGACGTTAAGGTTCAGCCAGATTCCTCTGAGTTCACACAAAACCGTTTATCATATTACTTTTATGTCTATTTTGACCTTTACTTCATTTACCCTGGAGATCTCTGCAAGGGGGGTGAGGCCAAAGAGTGAGAGAAAGAAGGAAAGAAATGATGATTGCAACATTCTTCCCATTTCAACACCTTCATCATCCTCCATAATATTTAACAAAATTTCACCTCTCTTACTGTCATTTTTATTCCCCTGTTGAATTTATGTCCACCTCGAGGCTTTCGCTCGCAGACGCTGTGAATGTCTCTTGCCTCCTCCTTGCAACAGACAAAAGGAAACAGACAGTGCGGTGCATCCACAGACAGATGGATGTGTTGTGTTCAGGGTCGAGTCGAAGCTCGCTGCTGCCACGCATTTCCTCTTGGGATCAAGAGGCTTTCACGGAGCAAAAATTGTAAACATTGAGCAATTCTTCCAGAATAAAGTCAGAGGAGGGAATGTTTTGTTACGCTCACGGCATTCCAGCCTGTCAAAATCATTTCCTCTTGTTCCAACACAAAAATCCATCAATAAACTAAAAATGACTGAAATCATATTGATTTGATATCTATAACTACTTCTTCTGTGCAGGGTCGCAGGGGGGTCAAACAGATCAATACACATTACAAATCCTTATTATTATTCAAGGTATCATTGGTTTCATTTTGTTGCCTGATGCTAACTTTTGAGGAAACTCCAATCAGCGAGTCAGATATATTTTCATCTGCAGTGGTGATTGTTAAACAGTGAAATAAACAAATCCCATGATCCCAGTGTCATCAAACAGCAACTTTTGTTTTGATTATTTTAACAGTGATACATCTAACACCAGAAGGTCTGTTAGATAAAACCCGCCAGACATATTAGTTCGTCAATATTATCAGCCGATATTGGCTTACTGCAGATCCATTGGTATGGGCCAATACGTTCTTCAATGCCGATATATATGCGGCATTAAAGACGATAATATATGCCATTATTAAAATATTTTTAAGGCCAGAAAAAATGCTTGGACTAGTGATTTATAATGGTGTATTAGGTAGTCTGTCCAGCAAAGGGGTGGTCGTTATTTGATATTTAATATGTGAAGTGTTTACTGTTAAGTGCACTGATGTTTGGCATAAACATATCCTGTCTCCATTATATATCTTTTTCACAAATATTTGTTAACCACATACTGATGATTTTATATATAAATATAATATTAGCTGATACGTCAATATCTAAGCTTTCTTGCTCCCTAATGTTGGTATTTGTATCTGCCCCAAAAATCCCACATCAGTTGGGCCCATGTTGGACATCAGCGAGTTGGTGATTTTGCACTCTCAGTCCTTTATTTCTACATCAGCCTGAAAACATTTGTCTGAGTTTTTCCGTCACGCTGTTTTCTGCTCTCCCTTTCTGCCATTCATCCCCAGCTGAGCCGTCCTGAGAACAAAGTCTGTGCTGACACCACATTAACACAGTCCAGAGCTCCTGTCATTCTCTCAGGCTACAGAAGAGGCTGATAAGCCAGAATGTGTGACAGGAGGAAAACATGTTACCCTCCTGCACCCCCACTTCTCCCCACTTCCCCATTCCACGGGTGATCCTCTGTGATGCAGATAGTGGGAGCTTGAGATCGGCATTCAGAGAGAGACTACAACGTCCTGTTTGGCCCGTCGGAGTAAACCAAACTGCGCAGGAACTGGGTTCATCATTCGCTTCTATCAGCTGGAATTCCAGCCGTGTTTTGTGGAAGAGGCTGTTTCACTTGGCTGTCGTCAGATTCATAAACAACACTGCTGTGCACTGTAGGGATTTGGATAGTGTTTCCAACAGAGCCTTTTAGCCAACGATAATAATAATCCACTGACAGGCTTAAGGTTTGTTCACATTATTTTCAGATGTGTCAAAGATTGGTGAATGAGAGAAAACAAAGTCCAAAAAGAACAAAACCTCTCCGAACTTTCAGTCCAGACGGCAAGCCCACCTGAAGCCACACACCGACTGTTGAGCCTATGCAAACCAGAGTCACTTTTAACTCTGGCTGGCTGCGACTGTCTGCCACTCAAGAGCCCTGGCATTGCTGACGCAGACGGTGTACCCATAATTCACAAAACACCTTCGGTTCAGCCAAGCCCATTTAGGTTAAAGCAACAAAATAATAAATTGGGTTGCTGGATTTTTCTGGAAACAGCAGGAGTTTGTTAAGTTTACTTCTATTACTTGTATGTGTCTTGGTTACGTACTGCTCGCACCGCAAATCTAATTGGTTTTGGAGCCAGTGCTACTTCAAAAGAACCTCGTCAGTCATTAGAGAATAAAAGCTTCAATAAATGTAGTGTTTAAAAACATGTATGCGGGTATTTCACACCACTTAACAAAACCAAATACGAGACGAGAACAAGGCTAATCGTGCCAACGGATCCACAGCATCGGCTTCACTGACTCATGGCTGTTATGTCAGCTCTATAGCATGAGGATGACGACTAGCAGACTCATAGACAATCAAGCGTCTCTCATGAGATCTTGTTATATGAGCGAGTGAAAGTCAGACAGAGGAAGCTGTCGTCAGTTGCGGTCACAGCGCCTCGCTGCGTCCTTCCTTCCTCAAGTCGGCTGAGCCAACTCTGCAGTCTGCTCTCTGCTATTAATTAAACCATTAAAACAGATTAATAAGCAGAACGAGGCTCCAGTCTCGACAACATCTGATGAGAATTAAGGAGGCGTGCTTTTGGGCAAGATGACCCCGATGCCCTTTTCTTTGGCTTTCACTTTGAAACGCCTCCTTCCTCTGCTGCTTTCTTCTCTCTCGGCCACTTTTAAAATCTGATCTGAATTATTTCAACTTTATCGTTAATTATTAATATTTTAAACTCATCTGCCGCTCAAATGGGCTTTTCCACCTCCCTCTCTGCCTGTTATCTAATTCAGGATTAAAAACAGGTGGGTAGAGAGAGGAAGACCAGGAGGGCAAGAACAACCAGGATTATGGCCAATTGTTTTCTTTTGTTAAGAGTAGACATCCTCAGTTCTCCTGTGACTCTGCACCTCCCTCCATCCCTCCCTGCATGAGGCTGAGCCGTCTAAATGACTGAAGCTTAACACAGCAGTTACTTAAACATCGACGCCCACCAGCCAGTGCATCTGTTAGTCGTTCGGCTCTCCAACAATCACACAGGCTGCTGTGGTCCTCTGTGAGTTTGGTGATTACAAATTCAGTAAAAATAATGAATCAACCCTTAACCTTAACCTTACATGATGGAGACCACCTGCATCAAATTGCAACAAAACGTTGTGTTATTTTTAACAGAAGGGAGAGGAGACGATTAAAAGAGCAATTATGTGTCACAGAGTCAGGCTGCCGGCGAGTGTTTTGACTTGACTGCGTGCGGCGGTGGATCGCTTTTGAGCAACAAACTCACGCAAAGAATTAATGCTGATTTTGAGGGTTTTCCTGCATAGAGAAGAGTCATACTGCAGCAGTTTAAAGCTGCAAAGACACCCAACACTTCCATCAAGGGATCATTACTGTCATTATTGCTAACATCTACTTATTATCTCATTTCCAAATTTCTAGTATTTCTGACAGACATATCTCTAATTCGTGATGGGAACTGTAAGGCCTGACTGTATTCTCATTAGTTATATACAAAATGGAGAAATGATGTTACTGAAAAGGATTTTAAGAACTAAAGCCCCTTCGAGGAATGTTCTTTTTGTGTTGAATGTAGCAGTGCATGTGGACAAAAGCCATGTTGCTTACTATAATAAAGCTTGTCTAACGTAATCATTTGTTTTTTGGCAAAAATCTGAGAAACACACAACTTGTATATTATCTAAAGAAAACCTTTCTCCTGCTTCCAGACAGAAAGTAAAGAAGAGAACGGTGGATCGATCATGCTTGTGAACAACAAATCATCTCTTCCGGTCTGCGTGCTGTAAAGCTTGTCGTAACCTCTTCTGACTCTTCATCGATGGTCCTATTAGTCGATCTTGCTACACATGACGCATCAGTATTAAATTTAGACTGCTCTGTAGCAAGTTTAAAGCTTCTCATAGAGACTTTAAAGGGTATTAGAAGGAGCTCCATGTAGGAGATCAATGTTTGCAGTAAGGAGTAAGAAAGAGGGAGAAAGCCCTCCTACATCCCACAGTTTCACTCTTCATCAAACACTTTCATTGCATATACTTCAGACTGAATTCAAAAGTACATTTGTATAATTTTCAGATCCAGGAAATAACTCCACATGTGTACGTAGCATTAAAATATGCATGACCATGCCTGTGTCTACATCTAGGATTAACTGTATTTACACACACATACACACACACACGCAAGCAACTTTCGCTTTGCTCTTACCAAAAATGTTGTTTGTGTACAACCATTAAATAATAAGTCATGGAGGCACAACATCATAAATATCCAGTAGTGAGGAACAAAAGGGTAAAAGTCAGAACATACTGGCGACAGATGAAACAGATTTTATTAGCTTCTGAAAAGGATGTGTGTGAGACAGAAGTGGGAGGTGAAGTAATAAAAGAAAAAAAGTCAGTTCATAGAGAGGAAAGGATTTGATGTACACACACAAACATCACAGTCTCAGTCCGCCATTTCTACGACACATTACAGGGTTTGCTGATAGTGATCTGCCCTGCGGACAGCTTACACTGCGCTAAGTGGACAAACTGCTTATTTAACTTTCACCCGTTACTCAGCAGCCACCTGAGGCCAAGTGGCCCCGATTCTGAGGACATACTGACAGGTAGAGGAGACAAGGACAAGAGGAAGGGAACTTAAAGGACCTCACAGTGTTTATCTCTAAGGCACAAATGTTTTGTTTGAGTGCTGCAAACTGGGCACAAACAGTCGGTGAGGTTGTGGAGAGCAGAGACAAACAAAAAACAGCAAAGCTAAACAAGTGACAGATGCAGCTTTTTGCGGTTTGAACGCCGTCGCTC
>JAQLOL010000016.1:13498543-13518792 GCA_029783665.1 Naso thynnoides | reverse complement strand
GACAACACCCTGTTATTTAAGAAAATCACATCAATTTTTTACCAAAAAAAAAAAAAAAGAGAGAACACTTAAACTATTATCAAAATATAGCGATAACCAAAATCTGTCACAATATCTTGTCTTATAACATGATACAAAACAATACTGATATATTGCCCAGCCCTAGCTGGAACCAAAATAAATTTTCCACCCAGGCTTGAGGAATGACTTGAACAGCCATTAAAACAGTCGTTGATTAATTTTGTGACAATCAGAGAATCAATTATCAACTTTTTTTTTTTGAATTTACTCATAACAAACATCAGAAACAGCCCCAACAACACAAAGGAACACAAGCTCAGGTGTCTACATAATTTTGGACACATGAGAAGCAAACAGAGAGAGAACAATAAAGACTGAAGACGTGAAGACGCAAGAGGGGGTGACAGAAACATTAAAAACGTTGAGTGATGACAGAGAGTGTGTGTGTGTGTGTGTGTGTGTTTCCAGCAGAGTGCTCCAGTGCAGCCAGTCTTGTACAATTAGCCACAGCGACACACAGCTCAGTTCACACACTGTTTATTAGGCTCTATAAGTAGGCTTTCGTTTAACATCCCTGGAAACTTCAGCAGTGAAAGAGGCGGGAAGAGAAAGTAGCGTCATACTCACTGAGACACAAACACAGACATATAGAGACACACACGCACACGCGCTGACCTAGATCTACACACAGATGCAAATAGAGACACGCAGTCTTGCTCTCACACATGCTGAAAGGGGGATGAGCACAGCTGTGACTTCCTGCTTTTTGGCACTAGAGACCCTCACCAGACTTTCGTGGGGGTCCCAGGGGAGACAGGGGGGGTTGGTGGATGGAGAGGAGGCTTGGTGGTGTGTTTGTGTGAGTTTGTGTGTGTTGACACGGGGGTTGTGTGGTGGTCTCACTAAATATTGAAGCTAAATCTGTGTGGGAGTGTAGTCGATACGTACTGTACTCACGCAAAGCTTCTGTGAGGATATCTGAACGTTCTGAGTCCAGGTTTGATTACTTTTGCATTTTGAATACCAAGTAAGGCTAAAATTTGAATTTCTTTGACAAGGAAAGGTCAAAACAAAGAAAATAAAGGCTTTATTATCTTTCCAGGGCGTGCAGCCACCTATTTAGCAGAGACTAAACCATTAAAGTTTCAAATCCAGCAATGAAATTTGAATTGCCGAGGAATACAAAATAAAACAAAACCCAGAGCAAATGAGCAGACGATGCCCCTTCATTCTGCCTCAAATCAAATTTAATGTCAGCCTTGCTTAAAATTCCAGACAATTTAGGGCTCTTATTTTAGGATTGGACTTTCAAAAACAAAAATTAAGACGTCTTAGGGATCTGAGGGAGGCATGAGAACACAGGAGGAAGAATGTGAGTAAAATGTCTGAGCTGCTTTGTTTGCCAATTTCCACACAAGCACAAATCAAGTGTAAGTCACAGACTCTCAGATGATTAGTCACACATGCGCATACTGCTCGTCCCGTGGGGTATATTCTTGATAAACATCATAGTCCATCAGGATGAAAACATGTCACAGAAGTCTGGACTGAACCTGGAGAGGAATTGTCTAGAGAAATTGTAATTTCGGTAGACAATTGCAGCTTTCTCCAACGCTCTTCTTCTCTTTTTTTTTTTTCCCTCTGTAAAAACAAAAACACTCAGCAGGACAAAGACTCCATTATGGCAATTAATATCATATGAAACAACTTCACTCTCTCTCTCTTTTTCTCTCCCACACATATTCTCTTGCACCCGTCTGTGATCGCCTGACAGCCAGGTGGAGCAGCAGATACAGCAGCTACAGGTGACAACACATTCCTCGTATTTCTTGGCATTTCTGGCCTAAAGGATGAAGCGCATATTTCAGTGGGAGGATAGCCTTTCCAACGCATTCCTTTACTGCTCAGTTTGATCGTTTGATCTACAATCAGGTTAGCATACTTCTGTGGGAAAAAAAATATGGACACACACATTAGGTTCTCTACATCTAGTGGATTTAAAGTAAATGTAGACTTTGATGCATTATGTTGAGTTACTTCATGTGCTTGTCTGAGGGTTGCACATACCCCAACAGTACAGTAAATTAATCCTTAAGTCACTTAGAGTAATCTTGAGTATTCTTTTAGGACATTGGTGAAGCACAATGCCAAATTTTCTTTGTTTTTAGCTTCTTAAAAGAGAGGATTTGCTTCTTTTTCTCTGTTTTTAGTGTGGTATTTAAGTTTATAATGGGGTTTCAGGCTGCTGGGCAGACAAAGAAAGGCATTTTAACAAGTCACCTGTGGTTTCTAGGAATTTAGGATAGCCATTTTTCAAAATTTTACAGCATTTAATAGACTACAACCATTACTTAAAAAAAACAACTATTATTCTTTCCCATTGTCTAAAATATGTATAGAAATGTTTTAAACTTCCAGATTCATATTAATTTGTCCTGAGTTTAGGTGGTATGCTGTGTGGAGCTTCCAATGTATGTGCATTGTGTAACCTACCCATGTAAACTTCATTTCCCAGGAGTACTTGCGGGGAGACGCTCAGGTGAAATCAATTTGAAGTAATTTGCAGAAAGCTAATCACTCTGACCAGTTCATTTTATACACATTTAATGTATTTAACATACATTTTCATGTATTTCTACTTTTTTTTTTTTTTTTTACAAAGTAACGTAGGCAATGCTCTAGATGAAGTTATCAAAGTCCTCTTCTGCTTTAGAAACGGCTAAAAACTGCCACTCTCGTCAATTTTTCACACTAAGAGAAGCAGCTTTTAGCTTTTGGTGGCCGCATCTACCTGATAAAACAGAATTTGCTTTTGCTGAGTAACTCAGACTGAGAAGGATTTTTTTTCTGTGTTAAAAGCTAACAATAATGTCATCATTTGGAAACGTTAAAGGCAGTTTAAAACGACCAAATGGAGCCACCGCAGAAGCTCTCACTCTAATGAGCTCATTCACCGCATTTAGCTAACGTTCTTAGCTTAACGGTTTTTAATGACTTAATTAGCAGCGCCAGCCTAAAGTAAGCTCTACAAAGCCGAGTTTAACTGCTGGCGACTGAAATGAGATAAAAAGTGGGAAACCTCAACCTCTTACATAATGTTGTCTATGGCTCCTAATGTTAAAATATTAAATAAAAAGCTCACTTACCGTTAACTGTTAAAGTGCCTCTTTTTCCAGTCCGGTCATACGTTGCCATACAGTTAGCTCACACTGCCCTCTGCCGGCGGCTGGGTGTCATTACAGTACAAATGTGTGGAGGTTGCTTTGACACACTCCGGCTGTTAGGGGGCGCACTAACACAAGTTTGTGGTACAGTTCACGTGAAAAGGATGCATCAACTATAGGCCTTGTTACTAAATTAGATGGCATCATTATTAGACGTATCTTGCTTTTTAAAAAAGAAAAATGTCTCCTTAAATCATAAATATGTGTAAACAGTTGCTTTACATAGATTTTAACAAAGAAACAATTATAGTTATTTAAAAATGTGGTGGGAAAGAAAAAACCACAACTCTCGTCTAATTTACTTTCCTGCTGGAAATGCATTAAATCAAATGGCTGGGCTCATCTATTCTGACTCATCAACTTCTATAATGTGTATAATGTTTCAAAATGTAATGTTTTTGTAAGCAAAGAAGGCTGATTTCCTGGGCTGTAATGTGGATGTGAAGGTGTCTGTCTGTCACTGGGTGAATACTGTGTACAATACTGTCAACGGTGGGAACATGCAGGCAGTTTCAACCAAAGGAGGAAGTAAGACTGAGTGCACATGACAGCATCTCACTTACAGACATCACATATGTGCTAGGTAGTAGTTTTATGAATTGCCTCAGCAGCTGTGTAAGCACTATTTTGTATGACTAAAGGCTCTGCAGGTTTGTGGCTTCATGGGTATGGAAGCTCATCGAGGACAAATAAATGAAGAATTTAGTATTAAATTTTATAGGTAATTAATTTTACAAAGCTGGTTAATTTCTGTCTTTAAGTGTAGGAAGAATTTCATTTATTTCTGCTAATTTTGGCGAAAGTTGCCGGTTAATTTGTGTAGTACTTTGCTGCTGTCACAGTTGGTGCCATCTCTCTTTTTTGACAAAAATGCTCAAAGGTTGATTATTTAACGAGGTGCAAGTGTGAGGAGCTCAAAGGGCTGCAGGGCTGATAATCGGTTGAAACAAGTGTGGGAACTGGCATGCAGACAGGTGAAGGGAAAATAAAGGGGGAAATATGGCTTGTTGGGAATGACAAGGAGCTGGAAACAGGGGATGAGGTGGAGGATGGGGAATTTTAACATTGCATTACATTGCTGAAAGATGCACAGAGAGCCTCTTATGTTCTTCGGATTTCTTTTTTTTTTCTCTCTCTCTGCTCCCCTCCTATGCTATTAATGTCCCCTCTCATAAAAAGCTTAAGAAATTAGCGAGATTAGCTTTCGACTAATCAAACTAAATCATGTTTTGCTCCTATGAATGTCTCCCTGCAGGCCTCAGCGTAAATTTATTTAGTCTAATAGTTTTTCCGCTGCACAGAGATGAGAAGCCTGGCACTGAAACAGACTGGAGATTGTGGGGTGTGTGTGCTGCTGCAAGGTCATGCAGAATATCAATATGGCTGCATGATCACAATGCAGCGCGCATGACGTCTGTCAGTGAGTGTTTCCATGTGAGACGTGAGACTGTGCAGAGGTAAAAATAATGGTTTTACGTTTCGCTGAGCCTATTTATAGCCTGCACTGCACTGGAACGCAGCGTAAATATTTTATAAGTCCAAGCAACCTGCAAGAGAATGACGTCCTTGAGGTAGAAAATCGACCGTAGATTCACAGATTTATCGTTTTTACTGAATAAGCACACACATCACTGTAGCTTTGCTGCCTGACTCCTCATGAAAAAGTCAGGTTTTGCAATCAATCTGTACAATAATTCCAGATAATAACATATACAATCGTGTTGCCACGTTATATTAAATTAAACCCTGCATCTTGCCAATCAGTGGTCTTTGTTCTTTAACTTTGCCCAAAGCAAGCAATCAATCATTCAGCCATCAAACAGAATCAAACCTGAAAAACAATTAAAATATGCAAATGTGAAGATGTTAGCATTCATAAGAAGCACTCAGGCGTGCAAACACGTTCTTTAACCTTTATTTTTCAGCTTCGCTCCGCCTAACGTTTCCAGTCACACATCTGGATGCTGATCAGTGCAACAGCTGCCTGCTGCAGGCTGCTGATGTGAGTATGGGTGAATATGTTTCTTGCCTAATAGCAGCTGTGTTCTTAATCGCTGGAGATTCATACAAAATGCACAGAAACACCAAGCAGGATGAGCATGTCAGAGACAGAGAGAAAGTGTCATCGTGGGAAAAGTCCACAGAAACGAAACGTGTGAGATTCCACACTTCAGCAGGAGCGATCGATCATGGAACAAACACACATTCGCACTTGTCAACTCACAGAAAAGCAAACGCAAAAACACTCAAAGGTTGTCAGTATACAAACAGTCACTGTCAATCTTTAGCCTGCACCGTGAAACACATGCATAGTCCATTTATGTACCAAAAAATGCAAAAACATTGGTCTAATTTTGAGCTTTTTCCAAATATTCTATCACATCCTAATAAATTCCTCAGTGGATTCAGTTAAAGCAGTTGTGAACTCAACATCATCAGCTGAGCAAAGCTATTAGTGGCAGTTGAGGAGTGCAGATAAAGTGGAAAAATTGACTCTTGAGTCAAGATTTTAATTTGTCAAGCTACTATTTCCAAAGACAGATTCAACTTTGGTGCTGATCACTAGTCCAGTAAACTTTTCTTTTTATATTTTCTGCTCGTTTATTTAGTTGGTGGCCTCATGTTTCTTCTTACTTATGCACAAGTGCAAATGTTCTCCTGAAGACACTCTGTCTTGTCATTACAGGATAAAGCAAAGTGTTCAGTTCTTCTTGTGATCTTGTGACAGTGTGTCATCTATAGTAAATAATATGATTTACACCTGTGCTTTGCTGTCTGTGACGTGTTGGAATGAAAGTTTAATGGATGACGTGCTCTTTAAAAACAGCTCACTCCTCTCACGTGTTTTGGTGAAGGCTTTACTGTCACAGCATGTTAGCGGATTTGTCCATTCGACACTCAATACAGTATAATTTACCAGAATGAGCCAAACATGAGGTAACTCTTTTACTTTTTTACCGCGACTGGAGTGCTTCTCCTACAATGCTTTCAAGGAAAAACAAACACAGTAGAAATACATATCAAGAACACTTAATGTGAACTGACATAGTAAAACTATAGATTTAGATTTTAGGTAAATAACAGAACAAATTTGATGATATTTTGAGCCTCTCGAAGGCCTGAGGTGTGAGTGCAGCTGCCCTCTGCCTGATTAGAAATCCATTCTTGTTGTATGGATGCACACCTGGACAAACTGTACCAAAGCACAGCTGTATATTTACATTATTAAAGTTTTCTGTTTCTCTCCTCTTCTTTCTTTCAAATCTTCCAGCAAGTGCAAAAGTTGGTAACGGCAGACTAAGGGAAATAAAAGAAGACGTGAGAGAAGAACGGAGGAACAAAGCAAGAAAAGGTGAAAGAAAGGAAGAACAAAGAGGAGGTTTAGACACAGGAGTGCTGTGAAAGAGCAGCACAGGAGGGAGAAAGGTGGAATAAACAATGAGAGCAGGAACAGGGGAGAGTGATTCTATGAGATAAGCGCAGGAGGAGGCAGGCAGTAAGCTGAGGAGGTCGTTTCTTGAGGCAGTGTGAACTGGATTTAGCCAGACTTCCATAAAAACAGCCTCTGACAGCAAGGGAGGGGCTGGACCAAGGAGGGGGGGAGAGGGAAATGAGAAATGCACACACACACACACACACACACACAGAGACATGTGAAAAAGAGGATACTCAATGTGCCGCCTGATGCGAAAAACAATCTGAGGTTTTATCTGTCCGAGCCGCTCTCACTCCTCCTTACTCTGGAAAGAGGAAGTTGTATTTGGAGGCTTTTTTCAGTGGATCTGTAAAAACACAAACACACACTGAGCTCCGACAAACTCAGCTGCTGGCTCAGCTGATCAGGATTACTGTACATGTCAAAGCCCTTGTTATTGTGAAGGGCTGACTCCTTATATATATTTTTTTTTTTGGGGGGGGGGTGGGGTGGTGGTGGACGACACACGAATATAATACACCGAACTTGGGTAAATCCTGGCAAAGAATGAAGCTTTGCTAGAGTTTTATTATTGGCTGAACTGAATAAGTGCATAGTTATTCATGAGCATATTTTTTTTTACGGGAATTGTTTACCTTACACTTCTACAAAGTAGAAATCTGATGTCTTTTGTTGTGGTGAGTCTCTCCTGGGAATGTTGATTTAATGGCTCTGTGTAAACAAAAAGCCAGATGAGAAACAATAAACATGTCAGCTGTGCTGCTCTTAGGAGGTGTAACGATTGTGAGGCACGCAAACAAGTTCAGACTGGCTCAAGTTTTGAGGCAGAGAAATCATGAGCAGAATTTTTTTTAAAAACAAAAGCAACAACTCTACATCGCAAATGACTGCCCCCAAAACTTTGTCTGGTTACATTTAAATAACTTGTACATGAAAGGGGAAATTCCCAATAAAAATGACATAATAAATAGCAAATAAAACCTTCAGCAACGACATAGGAAACCCATCACTGGAAACAGTAGCCTGAAGACTTACAATCATTATGGCTATTAATGATTAACTGGTTAATAATAACATTACCATAACTTTGACACAAAATAAAGTCAACAATGACTCAGTAATAATAACAACAACATAAAAAAAAAACAAAAAAAACATTGGCTACTGACGTCACAGCTGACATTGAAATGTAACCTTTAAAGCACCATGCTTTTATTTTAGAGGGTGATTAATTTTAATGGCATTTCCTGTACAGAGAAGCAAAGTCTAATTCTGAAAGCTTAAGTCTGGACTGCATTACTGCAATTTAAATTTGATAAATTCAAATGATGTTTAGAAGACTTTATTAAACCCTCTTAGTTGTTTAGGGTTTATTTCACCACCAGGGGGCAGCAGAACAAAATGTCGACGCAATATTGACAGGTGGGGTTTTTTAGGTTGCAGCTCTTCTTTTTGGAGCAAAGACAGTCAATATTAATCTGATCCCCCACTGAACGCTGTGCCAATGGCGTGAAATGGTATATACACTTCCTGTATCCTAAGTGGGCTGAGTCGTGTCTCCCAATGAGAATCACCATCCCTCTGCCTCGCCTGAAAGTGTTGTAACGTCATGTAAAAATATTTGTTTGATGTAAATTTCAACTTTTGTTCATGCCCATTGCGAAGCAAGGCGGAAAGCACCGGTTCCCAGATCTCACAAGAGTTTGTCACTTGGACAGAGACCGGTCACAAACAAAGTTAATTTTCTCCCTTTATGTGTGTCTGAAAAATGCCATTTTTGTGTCAGAATGTTTGGAAGATGCGGAAAACGGGTCCAATATGTTTCATGTTGCCGACGGGGCGAAAGAACTGGTCATAATCTGCGATCCTGTTCATTTCTCCCGAAAGAATGAACAGACTCAAAGCCGCTTCCTGTCTCCTAAAGGGGCGGGGCCGTGGTGAAACTCATGTGACACTGATACAGGAAATGAACGGTCAGTGGGAGGTCTCACTTCCTGTTAACCGTCTCTGTTTTGAGTTCGCCGCTAACTGCTGCTAGCTTTTTTAAAAAATCTCTCGCCAGTGGGTCACCTTAACACGTTGTCATAATGTCACGCCCATCCCTGCATGCTGGCTTGGCCCCTTCCACAGCAGTTCATTCATTTTTGGCCCAGAAGCAGAAGAACAATGACACCCTGTTCCACATTTGTAACCTTCATACAGAACTATGAGCCGCAACAAGGGCACAATATTACCGTCTCGGAAGGGACTTTTGGGCAGCGCAGAGCAAGTTTATCAGCGCTCTCTTTTCTGAAACAGTTGCCTGCTTGGGTAAAAAGCAACACCGATGAGAGTGAAGCAAAACGCTAAAGTTATGGGCCAAGAAAGTCAAACAAAGAGCTGAAAGAGATAAAAATGTTTGAAGGGGAACATCAGAGTTGCGCTTTTTGTGGTTTGGGCAACCCCCTTCACACTGCACAGCACCAGTGGATCTATTACACAACATATAAAAATATTACTTAGTGCTTTAAGCAAGTTTAAAGAGCCTTTTTTTTTAAAAACTGATTTGTGATTGGAAAGCAAGATATGCATGAAACCAAAGATGAAATAAATGAAATGTAGCTTTTTTTTTGCTAAGTTGTTCAGGCTATAAGTGATTTGAAGATTTAAAAGCAGTTCTAAATATAAACTTCAAATGGCCATTCCAGCTGCTCACAAGCTATGAATAAACTTTGTTTCAAAATAACATGCATGTTAGCTGTGCGTAACTTGATAATAATCATCAACACAAAAATAACAGCTGTTACAAGTCTGCCATAGGCCTCCATGTATCGCATGTAAACTGAATAAAAGACTCTTTTTGAATTTCCTGTGTTTACATGTTTAACTTCCTTTCTTTGACCTAGAATCAGCTACCAGATTGGATGAGTTTGTTTGGGTCGTGATCACAGCATGTGTTCTCGAACACATTGTCCCAGGAACTCATACGTTTCTGGGGACATGGTAAACACAAGGCTCGAATTACCTCCACTACACGCTCACACGCCCCCTTCGCCGCTCCCCTCCTCCTCCTCCACTCCTCTTCCAGCCCTTCTGTTTTATCAGTTTTTCATCTTTATCCCTCTGGCTTTTCTCCAAAGTCTCATTGCAATATAACACTTCCCTCTTTTTCCTTCAAAGGTCAAAAAATGTCGTCACTTTCCTCTGACTTTGATCTCTTTCTGCAGACTTCTCCTCTCACATCATCCCCCCCTTTCTTCCCCATGTTAAGTAACGCCGTCTTATGTTTCTGTAAATAAGTGTTTAGATGTTCGGCTGTGAATCAGCAGTATGCCACGGCTCTGGTCTTTCTCAGGATTGGAAGACATGGAGACTTCTTGGAAAACAACGGGGCGAGTTTAACATCCAGCCCTGCGTCATCCCCCTGCTCTTTTTTCGGTGTTATTATGCAACGCAAAGGGCTAGCTGTGCAGATATGCTTCAAAACAAGTTGAACAAAACATTGCTACATTATATGGGCACTCACTTATATTTATGTTACTGTAAACAAATCAATCAATGCTTCAAATTTGAAAAATATGCACCATTTTTTTAATTAAATGGCATTTTAAAGAAGGCCAAATTACATGTTATTCTCTTTTGTTTACAAGCTTTTTGTGTCCGTGGCACAGAGTACAAAGAGTTCTATGCCTGTTTTGTGTTAACAAATGTTACACTATTTCCTAGGATAGATGAGAACTTGTTTGTGTTGACGACAAAAACAACCTCCTGCGCTTTCTCCTCCTCCTCTTGTTATCATCCTTTGCCTTGTGCCCCTGCTTAATCAGCTGATGCCAACACACAGGAGTCAGTGCTGCAAGTCTTTTGTCCTCCTGGCATTACTCAAGCAAAATCAAGTTACACACAGGATCATTTTTCTCCAGGCTTTTTTTTTCTGTGTGCAAATCTGTAACCTGTTTTTCAAGCAGCTGAGAGGAGATTTGCATTTACTGTAAGCGAAGGAAAGAATGATCAATCAGTAACAAAACTCAGTTAGATCAAATAAAGGAAACAAGACAAAGGACATGCAAAATGCCCTTGTCAGCAGCTTATCTCATCTATTTAAAAGCATCACTTTTTAACAATAAGCTCTCATAATGGACTAATAAACACCCCGCTGATTAAAGCATGCAATTAACAACTGTTTGTACTGTCGTATTATCTGATTTCCCAAACCAAACACTTCATTAAATGCCTCTAATTTGCCTTTGTCTCATGTCACACTTTTCTCTCAGTATGCTTGTTTTTATTTAACAGCACACAACTGGAACACAACACAATAAGAACACATTGAAAGAAAAACATGCAACATTAGGGACTGTGGAAAAATTATTAAGGGGGTTGGAAAAAGGAGACGAGAAAGCAGGGGAGCGTATTTAAATTCTTTACATGCCAGATTTTTATTTCTTCTAATAAAATAAAGTAAAAAATACCAACTAGTTCCATCAAAGAGGTGCCTTTAATGTGCATCACAGGTCTTAAAAAGTGTCCTTGACCAAATTGTATAAGACAACAGTTGAATCTCTTAATCAGGGCGATCTGAACACACAGTTAACCAAACCATTCCTAAAATATTACAACAAAAAAGTAATTTGTCTGTACCATCCATAACAACATACAAACTGTACAGATTGTAAAGCCTCCTAAGGGTGACTGTACACCTTTATCATGTTGTATCATGATTTTCAGTGTATTTCATGTATATGTGTATATGTGTATGCATATGCGTTGGACTCCTGGAAGAATAGCTGCGGCATACTGTGGCTAATGGGAATCCTAATAAACCAAAGGTGTTTTCACGCCCGTGTTTCAGTTCATGCAGTCCAAATCAGTGGATGGGTTCTGACTCATTTCCCTTTGGCGCAGTTTGGTTCCATACTGGCAAAATTTTAATCAAACCAGAATGTGTCGACAAAAGCATGTCCTTCAGTTATCGCCGAACATTTTGAAAACTTCATGACTTGTAAGTCTTTTTTTTGTAGCTGTTAGTCTTGGTCGTCTGTCCAAAAAAATAGAGAGGGTGACGTATTTTGTCGTTGTTTGGTCAGCCCTCAAGTTATGTTTGTGCTTACATTTGGCAAACTGCTGGTGCTAGCTGTTTGTTTACAAAGTTGTCTAATCCTTCCTGAGGATTATTTTCAGTAAAGATTAATCTGCCAAATATTTTCAAGATTACGCTGTCGATCGTTTATTCCGTGAAATGTCAAAAAAAACGTGAAAAATGCTCATCTCAAGCCCAAATTGACATCTTCAAATTGCGTCTTTTGTCCAACAACATCCCAAAACACAAACTCTTCATTTATTATCATAAACACAGGAAACAAGCAAGTCCTGACATTTAAAAGGTTAAATCAGCAATTCTTTTCACTTTCTTATTTGAAAAACGACTGAAACGATTAATTAATTAGCAAAATAGAGAGATTGATTTTCTATCGGTCGATTAATCGATTATTCAATTATTTAATCAAGTATTGCAGCTCTAGTTGGATCATGTTCATTTCACAAACAAACCATACAAAATTTTGCTTGTAACCAGACCGCGACCACCTCCTCAAACAGGTCTGAGTCTGGTTGGTCTGGGTCTACCTGAGTTCAATTACCATGTTAACACCTACCCAAACAAACTGCTGAGGGGGGACACGAATCAGAGATTAATTCAACCGAACTAAACAAGGCAGCTGTAAAAACACCCTAAAAGTTTAAACTTTTATATAGGAAATGTATCTAATCTCATCCTAGTCATTATCACTATACTGCATGCTAAGACCAAAAGGAACCTAATGATATCAACATGTTGAAAAACAAGTGTTGTGTTTGAGAGTTTGCAGTAATCAGAGGTGCGCAGTGCTTTAGTGAGATGACCCTCTGTGGCTGCAGCCTGTTTCCACCTTCTGCCACAGGAAGCAAATCGACATAACTCTTCTTCCAGCTTCCTCCTGAAAGAATCCAGCAACATCGATCTTCTCTTGTATCTCTTTTAACTCTTCTGCAACTGATAAAATGAGACTCAGGCTGCTGGAGGCCATAAAAAAATGTTTTATGACTAAGTCTGAGATGTCATCTCATGATGTCTGTATAGACATGGCTTAAAATGAACTTCCTGTTTGCAGAGAGTAACAGCGTTAGCATTCTGAACATCATCTAAAGGCCATAAGAATCAGCTTATCTTGTTGACAAAGAGATTTGTGCACAATGCTCTTGTACTGAATACATGTACTGAAACAGTGCATCAGCTGTAACTGAATTTAGAGAAAAAAAAAAAGGTTCAAATCTTGTAATTTTCTTCTTTCTTCCTCTAAATGTCTAAACTTTGGAAGCAGGAACCTCCTTTTCTACAAACTATTAAATGCTAAAAGCTCCTAAAAGTGCAGTTTGGGTCTCGAAAATCTTTAAAATGAGGCTTAAATATCCTGCTTTGCTTGGACCAGCTTTACATTTTGGGAAATACAGGGCATTTATTTACTTTGTTTCCAAGTGTAAGGTGAGATGATTCATAACACTTTCGTTGTCAGTTTTTTCATCTTACCCCCTGGAACAAAAGCAAATAAGCTTGTTTTCTAAAAGGTTGAAGTATTGCTCCGAAACACCTGCTGTTTCAAAGCATCACTGTGTTATGTCAGTAAAAAGAAAATTTGTGCTTTTCGAGAAACCTGACAGGAAACCAAGACAACTTCACCACAGACAACCATGTGCTTTCCTGCTTTTCAAAATATTTCTTTCTACTCAAGTTCAGCCTTATGCTTGATGCATTTATAAGTCTAGAGCTCGTACAGTCAAGTCTTTCATCGTGTAAGAGGTGTTTCTTCCCCATCAAACATAGATACTGTTTTTAAAAGCACTCTGCTAAACCAGCCATTAATCCTGATGTTGTAGTCAGGTCATTGCATCTCCCTGCGGTCTGCCATCTTGGCCCCACAGCCATTACCTCCATGTTTGCATGTTATTGCTCCAATTTTCCAGCCACTGAGCAGCAAACAACCTCAACCTGCAGAATTAATCATTAACAGCCTTATCGGGAGAATCTCCATGCCTTTCACCAGCCGATCTGTCACCAGCCAGCGAGGCAGGTGGTGTATGTGTGCGTGAACGTAAGCTATGTGTGTGTGTGCATACGTTTCAGGTGATTACATCAGCCTGTGTGTGACGGAAAGGTTGAACGTGTGTGTGAGAGGTGAGGAGAGGAGGTGAATTTGGCTCTCATATTAAATTTCTTCACCAAAGATGACTGATTACATTATCGCACTTCATAAAACATCTTGCACTCGTCATCTTTTCATTGTATATGAAAGCTAACGCTAATCTTGAGGCAGTTTTTTTTACATGAAATATGTAATTCTGCATTCTCTATCCTATAATGTGTGTTCGTGTTTGTGTGTGTGGGGGGGTGTGAGTGTGTGCATTTTTAGAGTTTCATGTGCGCAGTTATGCATGAGCATGTGGCGCTATCGGAGTGAAAGGCCAGGGTCAGCTTTACCACAGTGATAAACCTCCAGTATCAGCTGACTCATTACATGCCTCTGGAGCTTAAGCCAAACTGCCACTGCTCTGAAAATCACTCTCTTTCCTATCTTCCTTTTATTTGTATTTCTTGGAGTTTTCCCACACCATTCATTATGACGCTATGAATGTCTGTACAAGAATTCATGGAAATTGAATTAGTATTTGTTGAGATTTTTAGCAACGGAGCTGTTGACAAGCTGCTAACAGCCATGCAGCTAGCTAGCTAGCTAGCTTAGCTGGGCTTTGTACTCCTTGTCTCTTTCTCTGCTCTCCGGTCTTTGTGCACGTCTCCAGGCTTCTAGGACACACCTCTGAGTCTTATCTCTTTGGTCAAATGGTCCAGTAAGCTGACCAAACACACGCATATGCATGCACACATGCAGACATACAACTAAACACAAGCCTTTCATTAATACTTGTGATCTCTGCAAATACAGACCTCTCCTTCAGGCTGTTTAGTGCTTACAGGCCACATAATGAGCAAAACCAGTAGAATATAACAGACTGCTGACATTTTTTTAAAATGAGAAATACATCTTAAATATTCCTAAACACAGCTGGAATGGCTGAAGATAAAAAAATAGCTTTCTAGTTTTCAAACTTAGAAACACGCTAGGATTAGCGGCTCATTTTACTCACATTTTACAGCATGATAAAAAGGAGAAAGCCAAGTATAGATAAATAATGATTTAACTCATGTTAAAATTTGCTGAGCAGCAGTTATATGAATTTTAAAAAACTTTGGTTGTGTGTCAGGAGGGGTGATTGATAAGTTTATGGTTGCATGATTCCCCAAGTTGCTAATGTTGTCAATTTTCTCAGACTGTGCTGACTTGCATTTTTACATTACCCAATAGCCTACCACAAAAGTTCTAGACTTTACACTTCCTGCATAGTCAATCAGAGAATTAAGCTGCATGCTATTGTAAGACTTGTGTAACTCAGCCCTTTCTGCCTTAAGACATTAACTCATCAAACAACCTGCACAGAACTGCTCATAGCTTATATCTGCAGTCTATTTCTGTTAGAAAGTTGGTTACAGCAGCTTTCCATTATGTTTTTTAAATGAACACATGGAAGGCATTGGTTGTAGTGTTTTTGTACTCAATATATCTAGGATTTTGCAACTTTTGACCCATAAATGAATTATCAGTCCCCATCAGAATTGTGGTAATAGCATATAAACAAGATACTTAGGCTACATTTGCACTATAATCATATCATAATGTATGCCTATGCATACTTGTTGTTGTGTTCAGTCGAAAGGGATGTGGTGCATTTCCTGAGGCTTTTATCTAGTTGTTGTTTTTTAAATTCTATCAGAGTTCTTTATCCTGCTGTGATTAAAAATGATGCATTTAATCAATTTAATCTAATCAAGACAACAATGTGTGCCATTGTAAGGTAGTTTGAAAGGATTATGTCCAATCACGAAGCCATACTAAAGGCTTATTGAGCAACAGAGAATGGTAAGGATTTCCTAAAATTAAATTTTAAAAAACAGCAAAACATGATATTTGGAATATATGGAAGAGTATCGCTGTCATGCCACTGAAATAAAAATAGATCAGTATCACATTTTAACATGATAAGTTAATTGTTTTAACAATAAACCTATCATGTTTAAACTTGATACTGATCCAATTTTTATTTTAATCGCATGGCAGCAATACGCTTCCGTAGATCAGCACTGTTGTAGTTTTTGTGATATTGTTTTGTATGGGATGTGAATTTTTAAAGGCTAATACTGATACATGGGCAGAAACTGATACTTTTCATACAGTATTTCCACAGTTTGAAAAAACAGAACTCTCATCTGAAACCCAGAGACATGACAAAGTTTGAAGCTGAGGCATCTTATACCTTCGAAGTAAGAAATAACTCAAATTCAAGTGTAAAAATTCAGTTCACTGCAGGTTTTATGGATTTTTTATGTTGCTGATAATCAAAGAAGGAACTCCAGTGAAATCCATTTTATTTATCAAACTGAAACTCCTGAAAACTGATTTTCCCCTGTCTGTTTTATTTGACAATTTTCTGAATCCAGGAAGTTTAAAATCTCATATTTCACAATAAAGAAATAGAGATGCATCACTGTTCATTGGAAGCAGCTAATGTTGTGAAGTAAAGTCTCTTGAGAGTTGACTTTTGAAGCTCTGACCGCAGTTTGGATTGTGGTGTAATGGTGGCAGCTGGCCGGATTGACTGTCTGACAATAGAAGGAAGCTTTTAAAGGAAGCTTTGACCCTGATATCAACCACAATAAGACACCAAACCAGGCCACACTTGCTGACCTACTGTTAAATGTTGTGAATAGGTGCAGCACGCCAGCAAACTGTCAAAAAACTGGCCCACTGACCTGTTTCCTACTGGTCAAGCATGAGCGCTGTGAGTGAGCAGCATCGTCTCAGTGTGGACGCCTTCCTGCTTCACTGACTTGGTACATTAGAGTCATTTTTACTCTACATAAGCAAGCTTTTTTCTGGGATTTGCACCATGCACAGAATCAAAGACAGAATGTGGGTCAGAGGTGCTGAAGCCGCACAAGCATGAGAAGAATATTTTTTTGCACAGTCCAAGTCTGTCGAGGTGACTCAAGCACCCTTGTTGTTCTGTCCACTCAGCAGAGAGCAGCACCGCCTTGCTCAGTTTTGAGATTAGTAGCCGAGGTTACGTAACTCCTGCCTTTTGTTCTGCGCTCTATCATGAGTCAACAGTTGTTCAGGAAGTGAAGAGGTCTCACAGGTGAATCTGAGCTTTCCTATGAAAGCAGAACATGTTGGACTCAGGTTCAAGGATCTGCGTCCTGGAGAAAAAACACTGAATCGTGAAAGGACAAACCTGCTCATGCACAAAATCCTACAAAAACACAGTCATCTTTACAGCTGTTTTGCCGTCATAAGGGTCATTATTGTAAGTTATGGAAAAGGATATCCATTTGTTTTTTTGTTCTAACAAGCTAAAATCAAACAAAACACAGGATTTTTTAATTATTAATTGATGGTTTTGTTTATTTTGGAGTCAGAAAACAGGCCTAACTTATCCTCTTTCACCACATATTCAAACTTAAAGAGAAAGACACTTTGACACATGAGCTACTAATGGACATCAGAGAGGTTTTGTTTCAGCCATCGGACCACATTGAGTCATTTCTGAGCGAAACAAGCTTTTAGGAGGTTTCAGACACCTGCAGGCACATGAGCAAGATAATGATGAAAACGCTGAGAGAACATTTGCTTACAGAAAATGAACAATGGAGGCAAAGAACAGATAACAGAAGTACTTCTGTTGATTTTACTACCTATAAAACCCTTATTAAACACAAATTTTCATCAGGGTCACAGTCAGTTGCATGTAGCGTTCTGACCGATGTATCAGCAAGCAGATATAATTGGCTATTATTGACCTGTCCACAGATATTCGCATATATGTTCTCTGATACGTCCTGATATTATATCTGTTTTTTAAGGCCTGAAAAATGCATGGACTGGTGATTTAGAACATTGTAAGTATGCAGTTTGTCCAGTAGAGGGCAGTCAGTTATTTAATAACTAAAAAGTGAAGTGATTATTGTTCAGCGCACTGATGTGTGGGATATAGTTTGCTAAAATGTAAGATATCCTGTTTTCATTACATATCTTTGTCAAAAGCATTTAATAACCACATTTAGCCAAAACATTGGCCAATATATCGGATATCGGGATTTTATTGCTCCTCGTTGGCATCGGCAAGAACAAACACCTATAAATCGGCCCCTACTTCTATGGTAGAGTAAGGTAGAGTGTTTATTTATTCTTTTGTAAACTTGTTTTCTAATGATGTACAGTGTACTGCGCCTCCCCTCCCCCTGGGATGAACAATGCGCTGTTGTCGTCACCTGTTCCAGTGATGGAAAAGTATCTGATGGTTAGAGCCGATAATATGACAGGATATGAGTGATAAACTTTAGTACTAATGGCCTGTGTTTAGTAAACTGACGTTTGGTTCAATGCATTAAAAAAAATTGTGAAGTTTGCTGATGGGATTAGCTATGGATTATTGTTTTTTAGGGCGGCATCAGCCATTAGACACAGCAGGCTACTGCACCGAATGTAAACAATGAACAAAAAAGACAAAAGTCTGTGTTAAACTACCCCCAATCACCACGTTTTTGTTTGTTTGTTTGATTGGTTTTATTGTGTTGTTGTCCGTGGTTGTGATGGATGTCAACTGTTACAGTTGTTGCTGATGTTATATATTGTATGTACTGTTTACCATGTCATTCATGGAAAATACAAATATATTAGAGGGTAAGGTAGAGGTTGTCTTTGGTAGCTTGATTTGTGAAAAGCAACCTGTTTTTTTCAGCCTGGGTGAAGGTGACAATAGTTAGTTTTTACTGTATGCCATATAGCTGCTGTACTTCACATTCATGGAGGATGCAAACGCCAGCAGTCTGCAGCGCAGAGTGAGGAGTGACATCTCAGCATCAGGCTAAATTTAGACTTCTGCGGCTGCACGCTGAATAGTAAGTGTGAATGCGTGTGTGTGAGAGTAAAACGCACGGTAGTAGTAACAGGAAGCGTTGAGGAGAAAGTCCGAGCTGCACAGACAACCTACGCACGACGGATCTTTCACCTGTGAGTTGCGCTGCGTAGTTGGGGGTTTCTGTTTGTGGAGGTGCGCAGGGAGAGCAGCTTCAGCTGGACTGAATTTCGACGAACAGCTGATGGTGGAGGGGGAAGAAAGAAGGGAGGGTCCTGAGGAGGCTGGGGGAGGAAAAACAAGCCCGGAGACGGAGGAGGTTGGGGGGGCGGAGCTACTATACCAATATGAGGGACACCGCTTATATTTACCCAAATGCAGCCTCTCCTGTACAACTAAACTCTGCTCGGGCGCTTGAGAGAAAAAGCTGAACGATTTCACAAGACTTCTCTGCTGTTTATCCACCACTGAAGCGGCGTCTGAGAGGATGCTTTTGCCTCTCTAGCTCACACCTGGAGAAAGGAAACAGGAAGAGCTTTTTGTGGTTATTGTGAACTTTTTTTCGGTTTTTGCTAGAAACAAAGCGAAGGACGAAGTTATTTCCTTTTGTCATTTCTTTTTTCTATTCATTGGAATATGCGCTTGTCGCCCGATAACCGGACTTGATGTGCGTTTAGTTTGAGAGCACCACCTGTGACACAAGGTTTTGCGCAGAGGACGCAGAAAACAACCAGCCTGCACTTATTTTATACACATTTTTAAAATATATTTTTTTGGACTTACCGAGTGCTCTTTATTGTCACTGTCACAAGTTGCTGACAGCGCAACAAAAGCCAGCTTTCCTCATCAGATAAGAGCGACACGTTTCGGCGAACGCGTTTTTACGCACGGGGTCAGCATCAGGTGCTGCGAGGTGGGAACGAAGATTAGAGGTTAGCGAGGTCCACACATCATCATGACGGACGGTCCCAGACAGCGGAGCAGCACGTCGAGCTCTGCCAAGGATGCTGCCGGTGAGAAAGCGTCGGGAGGAGGAGTTGCGCTCAAGAAGGAAATCGGGCTCGTGAGCGCCTGCGGGATCATTGTCGGTGAGTGTCACTTAAACTAGGCACAGATGTGGCATGTGGTGCCACCAGTCGTCCAATTAACCCAACAGCAAGTCAACTCCCCTCAGTGGAGCCAAATAACTTTTAACATCCCACAGCAGCTCATGGTTGCCTGTGGAAAAGTATCAAACGTGTGATGAGAGGAATAAAAAAAAAGAGTCTGAAAACAGGGAGGAGAGATAATGTGTGCTGCCAGCTGTTTTCAGGTACAGACTTAAAGCTGCTCTGGGATCAGATTCATACAGTTTTTGATGAAAATGTGGGTGTTTCACGATAAGGATGTTGCACTTTAGCAGGTAGTCATGGGAGTAAATAAAGTCATTAGAATTGTGTGTGTGTGTGTGTGTGTGCGTGTGTGTGTGTGTGTGTGTGTGTGTGTGTGTGTGTGTTAGTTCAGCCCTCGTTAACACAGTTAAAAATAACAACATACATGGTGATGGAAGGAAAAGGCGCGTGCTGTCCCGAACTGGATACACACGC
>JAQLOL010000016.1:13473626-13494118 GCA_029783665.1 Naso thynnoides | reverse complement strand
TGAAACAGACACCCACCCATTTAGAAAACAACCAGAGGGGCGTTGCAAATAATCTGTCGTGATTTGAGTCACTGAGCAACTCAGATGAGAGGAGGCTTGCATCGTGGTGGAAGAGAGACAAAGCATTACTCAGTTTGTGCGTGTGCAGTAAACCACACGCTTGCTTTTTCTTCGACTGGCATTTAGACATTTTAATTGCGGTTTGTCCTCATTGCAAGAATGTTTTAGAGTTTTGGTTTAGATGTTTACTTCGGGGCCAATATAAATGCATGTTTTTTAGATTAAAAAGACTCAGAAGGATCGAAATTCAAAGCTTTTTTCCAAGATACCAAAACAAAAACGAATGTTACAAAAAGTTACTTTGAGGCATCATATTTTTGTCAATTTTCTTACCTTTGAGGACGGGCGTTTTTACAGACTCTCGGGTCAGTAAGTTTTAATAAACCCTGTGCTGACCCTGGTCAAAAAGTGCCATCTGTAACATATATGACCCAGTTTTCTCAAAGAATGGGCCTCCCAGACAATTACAGTTAATTTGACATGGATTTAGGTGAGCATACCAAGATGTCTAGATTCCTCTTCTTATCCTGGCGGATGAGCCAGCCGATGTAGGTCAGACATCTTGATCCAAAGCAGGGGGCCTCATGCTGGTCGGGTGCAGAAGTTAAATGTAGTAAAGTGATATTAAACCTCCAAATACTGACTCACTTTATGTTAAAACACATAGACACAGAGCAGTTTCACAAACAGTCAAAACATCGGGTGGGTTTTTTTTCATCTTTGTCAACCAGATCTCTGTTCGGCCCACCGCCCTCTTTCATTCACCCATACATGGTTACCTTTAAGGTGTCGACACTTACAGTAAACGCTTGGGAACCACACGAGGTTACTTTCCTAGCAAAACAATATTGTTTATTAGGGTAGATTCCACACACACTGTGCCTTTTCCCAGACCATTGTTGTATTTTATTTAACTATAACAAGGATGCATATATCAGGTTATTTTGGGAGAGGAATTCGAGCAGACAAAACAGCCAAAGATTGTTTTCTGTCCCTTTTGTACAGTAGCTATCAACACACTTCAATGAACATTAGATGTTGGGGCCATGCTGTGTTCGTGTGCCCTCTGTACAGCAGAAATAGACCGTGTTCAAGGAGTGTTTGTTTTTGTTGTCCCGCTCCTTTTATCCCCATTTGTTTGCGTGTGTCGGTGTTTGCAGGTTGTGTGTGCGTGTGCACATGTGTGAATAACTAGAGCAACAGACATACTCTGGTTACCTTGTTGCAGCTTGTCTTAGAAAACGGGAAGAGCTTGCAGAGGCGGGACACTCAAACACAATTTGAGTGGACAATGTTCCAAGTACAAAGGCTCTTTGTTATGTCAGACTAATGAGGGCTGTGTTACACTCGTAGTGTGCAGCTTATAGATGAGCACAGTTTGCATGGAGCCATTGTTTGACTTGATATACTGTAAATTGGCAAGCCAAATGTAGTAGAGTACAAAGGAAGAGATTAGTCAATTATTTACATTAAAAAATACGTGGAAACATCTTCATTTACCCAAATTCCTTAAGATTAAGTTTAACTTTCATATTCAATATGAGCATTATTTTGAAGGGACCTGCTGATATCTTCTTTGCTTTTTTAATCATGCTTTTATTTCGACTACTGGTGAGGGGAAAATTGTTTTTTTTACACAACTAAAGATAAATATGCAAGAATTTTCTCAATTTACAAATCACCTAAATGATTTTTCACGCAATGGTTCTGTCCATTAAAATGTGAATTTTTTGTGAGTTTTCTCAGCCTCTCATGTAGGTATACTGTATATCTTTAGATTTTAAACAGCTGATCTATGGCTTATATATAATTTTTTTATCAGCATGTGAATAAATATCTATTTGTGGTAATATGTCTAGATTCTGACTTTTATGTAAAGCAATACTAGAGTAAAAATTTTAAAAATACAAAATATTACAAAAAATACACAATATGATTAGCCATATGTAATAAAGACTTGTATGTAGAATGTATGCATTATGCAGACGATGCTCTTTCAGAGTGATACTGCTACTTCACAATGCTACTGCAAACTACTGTACAAGAACTTTAATGGAGTTTGGTTTATTTGATCTGCAGCGTTGCATCATATAGTCTGACAGTTTATCATAGGTTTAGCATGTGTGACCCACTTTGCAAACTGTTGTAACTGTCAACTAGATGTACTCTAGTAAGTATAAAGTACATTTCCTGTGGGAAGTGCTGTGGTTTAGAAGTTCAAAGTTGCTCTAAATATAAAGTAAACAAACACAAGTTACAGGAAGTTATTTTTGGAAATGCGACTTTCTGTCACTGCTGTGTCAATGAACATTTCACTTAGCACTGTCCTGCCTTTGAATCTACAGTTTTACATTAAACGCACACATTCCAGCGAGACACAATCCCGTTAATGCAGTCAGCTGAAATGATCCGTCTATAAGCTTACAGAGAATTTCCCTCGGTCTCTCTCGCGACACTCAGATAAAACCCTCTTGTTCTCCATCTCACCATTTTAATCTCTTTTCTGTGACTCCGGTGAGCATCCATGGTGTCACTGCTGATGAGGATTGCATCACTCTCTCTGACACATCTTGTCAGCTTCTGTGCTCGCTGTCTTTAAGCTGTTTCTGTCATGACAGTCAGGGTCAGGTGGATACTGAGCCTTTATTAAAACTCATCCATCAGAGTCAGCAATAGTCTAGAGGCACCGATATGTTCTTTACGCTGAGTGAAAAAAAAAAGAAAAAAGTCAGAAATGTTTTTATTTTTTTGTCATGCTTATTTCATGCTTTTTTTAATGGCCATGCTACTTTAATGGATTTGAACATTGTATCAAATTATCTTTTCTTTTTTTTCTCCAAGCAAAGTTCCTTGTTATAGAGAAAAAAAGATTGGGTGATATTAAAAAAAAGAAAAGAAAATGCCACAAAACATTTCTCAAAAATGCAAAATTAACAATCAGCTTGATGCTAATAGCAAAAACTAGTAATGTTCTGTCATGTTGCATCATTTTGTTCCACTGGCAGTTTTGATGGTTACATGAGTCATTTGGGAAACCAGTGGAAACTTTAGCCGTCATGCTTACAGATGGGGTTTTTACCATGCTGCTCTCGGAGGCTTTTCTGCTCTGTTTCGGAAATCACAGATGCTTGTCGCTGAACATAAATGTAACGCAAGTGAAACTTGGGTTTGAGTGTTTGTTACCACTGACAGTTTGGGATTTCCCCATTTTTCTGATTGTTTTACCTAGTAATATAGCAAAGTTGGGGCACCTCAAAAAAGCATGTTTCTCTGAAAAAAAAAAAGATATTTAATTTAAAATGACATATCTAAAGGACCGTACCAGTCTATTTTTGACTTCTCACCATTTGCAGAGATTGCCCCAAACTTTTACAAATGTTGTTAAAATTCAACCATGTGTTTACTTTAGTAGATCTCAGACTGCATTCACTGCCATTCATGTTGAAACAGGAAATGGAGACACTATAGGACATGAGAAAAGTGCTAGGTATAGGTATTTCACCCTTGTTAAGAGAACATCTTAAAGAAAGGTCAAGAAAACTTCTTGTGTGTATTTAGTAAAAAAAAAAAATTGCTGAGCAAGAGAGAAAAAGAGAGACAAAGAGAGAGAGAGAGAGAGAGAGGGGAGCCGTTGAGACAAAAGTTATTACGCCTGGAAAAATAGTTCCCCAGAAATGCTGCCTTCTTGGCTTGAATGTTAGCATGAAGAAGGATTTTGACACAGATATTTCTTTAACTAACACACATTTTCAAGTACTTTCTGTAATGTTCATTGAATATTGACAAAATGTAAGCAAACATGATATCTCATAGATGAAGCTTTTTTGGGAAAAATAGGTGGGTTTATGTAACCTCTGTGGTACATGCTGATATGGGACAATGACATGTACTAACACTGGTTTGATCCTTTGAGAGCCTGGCCAACAAGTGATCAGTGGTTATTTTAATAATGTTGGCAATTTTTTAACAAATTGTTACAGCCCTGCATTTCTCAGTTTTTCTCTCAGAAGTCTTAAAACTAGGGATTTTTTTTTATACACAGTAGTAGATGAGATTGGGCTAATACAATGAGTAACTGAGCACAGTAAGAAACTGAGTTTACATTTCAGCCAAAAATAACCAGCTTTGAATGGGAATCTGTAAATGATAGGATGTATATGTACCATGTACCTTTGTGATGTGTTTCCTTCTGCTCAGTCCCAGCTGTGTGTGCTCCTGACTGCCTGCTGTTTCTCCCATGCCTCTGCTGTAACCGTGCCACCTTCCCTCCCTTTTGTCTCAGGTTCCTGCGTCTGTGGATCGCTGTGCTGGTGATCTACCCGACCAACCAGGCCGTGATCGCGCTGACCTTTTCCAACTACGTCCTGCAGCCGCTGTTCCCCACCTGCTTCGCACCGGAGACCGGCCTGCGCCTGCTGGCTGCTGTCTGTCTGTGTGAGTAATACAATCTGTCATACCAAGTGTGTCTGCAGAATAAAGATACTTTAACTCACTTTAAGCATAACACTAAATGGTTAATCACTGCAACTTTTTGTTTAGTTCAAGAGATTTCATTCACCAGGACATGAAAAGTCATCATCCTCTGATAAATAAATAAGCAGTAGGCCTAACTGTAATGCAAGTCATGTAACCTGTATTTGGAGTGAGATGTGCGTGTCAGCTGTGTGTGTCGTTCATTATAGGGATTCAGCTAATCTTTAACAGTCAAATAGATTTAATCCTTGTGTCTGCAAACCTCCCTCCTTGGTACATTTCTCCTTTGTTTGATCATTTGCTTCAGATGTTTATCTCCCCAGACAAACTGGTTTTCATTTGTTGAGCTGGAAGTCTGACAACACCCCGACAAGTCTGTCTGATCCAGAAAAAAGATAGAGTAAGGCACATAACGACAAGAGTTTCGTTGTATTTGCTTGCTTGCCAAGATTTTAATGAGATGACTGTTAACACTCTCATATCTGTCTGGTGTATGTAAACCTGCAGGTAGCCAGTTAGCTTAACTAAGCAGAAAGGTTAGCTACACAGTACAATGGAAGCTAGCACTGGCTCCGTTGAGGTAAAAACAGTCCACATACCATCCACCTAAAGCTCACTAATGAACACAAATATTTAATTTCTTTAACCTTTACAAAAAAGACAACCCACTGTTTTACTGTATTGTGTGCAAAGCAACAACATGTAAGCTAATTTACTGGTCCTAGCTAAGTTGTAACCCAATTAAATGGCAAATTGTGCTTTTTACACTTAAGTTGTAGCACAAATTTAACAAAAACAATGTTATATGTTAACTAGTGAGCTTTAGAGGTGTTGCCTGGTGAGTTTTGTCACATTTGAGCAGAGCCATGCAAGCTGTTTAGCCTTGCTTCCATTCTATTTAAGTGCTAAGCCTAGCTAAGCCCAAGATGGTAGTTGTATCTTATTGCCCTTATAGTTCTGCAAGTAGTATCAATCCTCTTGGTGCAACCTCTTGGCTTTGTCACAGGTTGCACACAAAATTTTCCATTCAAATATCTCCTAACAGCACCCACATAGGTAGATAGATTAAAGTTTTTTATGATTATGTTAAACAAATTAGCGCCTTTTAAACATAATTTCTAGAGGGCAGGAAATTAAATGTGCCATATGGGAAGCATTTTGCAAGTTAAACTCTTACTAATTCAAAATGCGCATTCCTGATAAGAAAACTAACAGCGTCTACTTTATTCTGTTTGGATAATGGAGGGGTACAAGAGCGCAGATCGCCTAAAGAAAAAGAGCAAAATGACTGAATTTGCTTGTTGAGGCAAGCTCAGTCTGCACTATAAAAGACTTAAAAACATCAAAGCACATGTTTGTCTGCAGCAGCATTGCTTTGTTGGTTGCAGTTACATAATCAATGCTGTGTATTATTTACAAGTTATTTGTATGCATCACAAACTGACTGAATTACAGCTTGATTTATCCAATATATGTCCCAGTTTTCCCTCTTTTTCTCTGAAGCCCCATCGCTATTTAACCCCTTTAACCCCCTGTCAAAGGTCGCTTAGGGAAAGAGAAAATAAGAGATAGCAAGGCAGCTCGAGGAGTGTAGCACTGAGTAGTGAACGTGTGAAGACAAATGGAAGAATGTGTTGACATGGCAGCAGTTCATATGGATTCTTCCACAAAGTTGACACACACAGGCTAAATTCTGCAGGTAGTCCTCAGACAGAAAGACAGACGTGGACACTGGAGACGAGTGTGTGTATTGTATGTGCAAGGGTGTTTGGGCATTACTATGAGAAAACCCTCATGGAGGTTTACAAAACAAGACGACTCTCTGTTGATACCTTAATCAGACCTGTCAGAGAAATCCCTTTTTAGAGTTCCCCAAAATATTTCACAGTTACCTCTCTTAGTGGGAGCTTTGGCCTAAATTCTGCAGCTGTTATGACATCTAAGTGGGAAAAACAAGTCTAAATATAGTCTAAATATATTTTTTGACATCTTTTTAAATCACAGCTAAAGGCTTTTCAGCGCAGAAGAATTGTGGAGAAGGAAAACAAGTTCTGCAAACATTTTTACAACATTTCCTCCTCAGACATGGCATCCATCCATGTTCATTTCTACTCCCTTAAGTGGATCTCCAGAGTTGTTTTTTTTTTTTTTCACAGTGGGCATCCCTCCTGTGTCAAGCTGTTTGCTGGCAGATAGGCACAGTCAGCTTCCCTGTTTTGGCTTTCCAGTGTGGAAACCTCTTTTTGCAAAGGCATGCACGATAACAGGCAACACAGTTGTACTCAGTGAACCAAGAGGTCCACCACTTAATTACTTTTGCCAAAAAAGTTATGTCGGTCAGTCAGCAGGACACCTCAAAGGCATTTCAACAAATTTCTTGTGCAACCCCAGTCTCACTGCAGGTAGTGTAGTTTATGCAAATAGGTCATGCACATTTAACCACATCAGTTCTTCTGTGTTCTTCTCCAGCTGTGTTATACAACAAATTTGGTAAGGTTAAGACAAAATTTGCCTGCACAGTTTGTATATTCTTGGATGTCACTCAGTCAAAGTCCTTCATGGATGACATGCTATAGTTTACGCCAAAAAACAAGGACTTGCTTCTTACATATGACCTAATTTCATTCACTTTTATTTAAATCTGTTGGCATGCTTTGTGACATTCTGCTAACCAACACCACATTACGATTAAAAGAGATGAAACTGCATCCTCTTTGTTAGAGGTGATAACACATTTATTAGACAGTTCAACCTTGGCAAAGGCCAGCAGTCTCTTTTTGTTATTGACCTACATTTACCTGCCTTTTGTTGTCCCACTTCCACTAAATCCTTGGAGCAAAAAATGTGATTAGTCTTGGCAAGCACTAGCAGTTAACACACAGGGTTGCTTTCAGTTACTACGTCTTTGATTGGCTGAGCCAGCGGAGTGGTTTCCCTCTTCTGTTGATTGGACAGATGTTGTCAGGCGGCTTTCAGCAACATAATCCAAGTTGCTGACTTTGTAGATGTTTGTTCTTGTTTTGCTGTTGTTGTTTAGGGGAAAAGTGGGTGAGAGGTGAACTGTTTCCCCTCAACTTTCATCTCACCCTTGTTGTTTATGAGGGCAGCAGGCATGTGTTCATATGCCTCTGTGTTTACGCATATCTGTGATTTCCTAAATTTGGCCCCTTGCAGCATTATTATGTAATAGCATGCAGGATATCACCTTATTTAGCTACCAATCTAGTCATAACGAGATTCCGTGAAAGTCAAACCACAAGTCGGCAAAGGTTTTCCAAGGTGTACCGTTTCAAAAACGTAGGGGGGATTCTCCCTGGGGTCCGTCTCTTTCTACAGATGGCAGACTGTGAGGTCATAACTCCGTCGCGTTTTCCAGGAGGCTCATGGTTAACTCAGCAAGATCACACACACACATTTTGTATACTCAGCTTACGGACAGCTGAGCAGCCCCCACAGGTCCATGCTTCAGAGTAACGTGTCCTCGGGTGTTTACTTGCAGCCTGCCAGTCAAGGCGGAGGAGGTGGAGGGAGACACATGTGCTGTTGCTGTGATGCAGCATGTTGGCGAAAGCTCATCCGGTTCCTAAAACAACTCTGTTTACCGGTGATTGAGCTAAATAGTTCACGATGTATTTACCCAGGGCTGCATGAGGATCAGACCGTTGTGTTTTAGTTCATTGTGCCTGTGGGTGTGTGCACGATACACAAATTAAGTCATAAGCTGATCTATGTGTGTGTGTGTTCTCATTTCCTGTTTTTTCCGTGCGAAGAGTAGCTCTCCCCTCACCCCAACTCTTTCTTGTTTGCAAAAAATAGTAACGTTCAAGTCGTAACTGCCCACACCCCTCATTAAAACACCCACTTACCTACCTAAAAACACTGTAAACTTCTCCACCAGTGAGCCCACTTTGTGCACCTCTTAGTCTTTGTGTTTGCATCATAAACTCACATTTACAGTATGTGAAGATCCAAGCATACCCATGCGTGCATGTCTGTGTGCATCTGCCTTCATCCCCTGCAGTGGCAGCTCAGCAAAGAGTTATTTAATGTGATGAACTTAATCCCACAGAGTCAAACAGGCCGATTATTTAATGGCACCCTATTGGCCTGAACCCACTGGCCTGTTGTACCCAGCGGTACAGATCAAATCCATTATTTCTGTCCATGTAAGAACAACCTCAAGTAAGAGTGAGTTTAATAGCATTCTCCAAATGTGTTGTAATGCTTCCTTAATTCCAAATGAGTAGAGTTTGGTATGCAACATTATTACAAGCACCTGAAATGCTAAACGGTCATAAAAAAAGAAATGTAATCATCCCACTCAGCATGTTTGTGAGATAACAGGTTAGGTTCAAAGTGATGAAGCAGCAACAGAGCCAAAGGTCACTGCAGTGGCAGATGTTAAGACACGTCACGTACCGTATGTGCAAGTGTGCACCTTTTAATCTTTCTCCATTCACTGACCTGAGATTGGTCCACTTTCCATCATTAAAGCCTCTAGGCCCTTGACCCCATTTCTTGTGTCTCAAGGGTCATTATCAGTGACAGTAACCAGTTTCATAACCTCTTCTTCTCTTGAGAAAAAATAAGACTGCTAATACGAGAAACAATGCACTGATGAGTCTTTCACAAGACCAATAAAACAGCAGACGCATAAACCCTTATCGAATAAATCCACCAACCAAGCAGTACAGACTGATACTGTGCAACCGAACATTAGCCCAAATTTTGTTGTAAATTCTGGTGGAAACCCCAAAATTTTCAAATAAATAAATGTTTAAGGCTAGCTTTTTGAAAACTTGGTGCAAAATGATGCACAAGACATATAAAATGTGTGGTCTTTGGTTAAAATACTGCACAGTTTATACATAAAGCTTAAATAAAGAGTTGGGCGACATTGAAAATAAGGTGACTTAAAGCCAATTAAGGAAAAACGTAATGGTAAATAAGCACTAATCCTAAGTTTTACTGTGTCCTTTTTGCATCTAGTACTGCTGACATGGGTGAACTGCTCCAGCGTAAGGTGGGCAACCAGGGTGCAGGACATGTTTACGGCCGGCAAGCTGCTGGCCCTCGCCCTCATCATCATCATGGGCTTCGTGCAAATCTGCAAGGGTAAGCTCGCTAACACCATCTGTGCTCCCAGGATGCATCATGTTCACATACATTCCTCCTTTGTCTGGTGATTTCTGCATCTTTGTGTGAAAGGAAAAAACTCACTCATGGTCACTGGGGACATTCTCAGACATTTGGGACTGTACATATAGCCAGGGAGTTCAGTGAGGATGCCAGGGGTCAGTGAGTTGCTGGGGCCCATCACATAGCTAATACCAGCACGCCTGTGTGGGTTCACTGTCATAACATGGCTGAGGGCCAGTTATTATAGAGCCACAGAGACTCCTGAAACAACAAATCAGGGGGTTCTGTGCGAGATTTGGAGGCAAATGAAGAGTTTAGTGGCTGATTCGTGGGAGACTTTAGGTCCTACTGAATGAGGGGGACAGTATGTGAGAGCAGAAATACTTTAATGCTCTCTGAAAACATGCCTCAAGAAGGATTATGGAGAAAACAAATGTAATGACAAAGGAGAAAGAAGCCAGATTCTTAAAGATCGTGGATTATTTAGACCCCAAGCACAGTGGGAGCTCAGGAATCAAAGATTTAGCAAAATGTCTTGACTTGTTTTTCAGATGCTGGTTGAATTAGATAAGGTTTTCAGCTGAGAGTTCTCACAGCAAACTGAGGCTTTAGTGGAGACCAGTTTGTTTACCCTCAGAGCAAAACAACATTAGCAACTATTAGCCTCGCTTCCACATAGCTTTGTGTACGTATGTAAATAAACAAAAAGTCCATGATTTCTTATGGGAACCTGCGTGGTTAATTATGAGTTTGCAAAACTTATCTTGGGTATGCCTAAAATTTTTAACTTTTGGTGGCAGATTTCAGTCAAACTGTATGTGTTGTTAGCATAACACGAAGTCGCTCATGGCAACAACAACATATAAAGCTAACACTGGTAACATGCTAGCTGTGTAACAAGTAGGATGTATTTCTACTGAAGTACTTGATCCAGTTCCCTTCAGAATTCTGGTGACTTTGGCACCATCAATCCATTGTTTTTAAGAGTGTGTCATCAGCTGAAGGATTTTCAAAGCTCACAACGACCTCCAAGTTTGGTACACCCACTTTGATTCCCAAGAAAAACCTAAACTCAAAGAAAAAATAATTTTTGGTTCTAGTTGGGAAGAAACTTCTCAGGGTCCGAACTATTTTCAATTTCTTGTCCAAACGGTTCAAGATCAGGTGTATGCACTGAAGGGGCGGAAAAGGCCTAATAGAGCACAGGCATGGTAGTTCTACCATCTTATTGGCTACACAGCTGGCAGGCCAGCCCCATCACTTTCTATCAAACCATAAATAAAGACGTCTCCTTGCATTGTATTTTTCTGTATTTTACAAAGAATCATAGCCCAGAAAATTCTAAACACAAGAAAGTTTTAATGGGAAAGAAGGATTTAATGAGCTAGCCTTCTACTGAAAACACCTAATCCTTTGCCTTGTCTTGTCCACCTGTAGGAGAGTATTACTGGTTGGAGCCATCCAATGCCTTTGAGCCCTTCCAGGATTATGATGTGGGTTTGATTGCCTTAGCTTTCCTACAAGGCTCCTTCGCTTATGGAGGGTGGAACTTCCTCAACTACGTCACAGAGGAACTGGTTGACCCCTACGTGTAAGACTTCTTTCTTCATAACTCTAGAAATGTAGTAAACCACGTTACACATGGCACTGCATGGTATTTAAGTGATTAAAAGTTGTATGCTGACTGACCTATAAAATTGTCTGTTAGAATAAAATGGTTTATATCTTCATTTCCTCTTTTTATCAATACCACATTTTTTAATAATCTTGGTATCCATTAATGCACCTCCCCTAAGGTACAAGTTTTAATTTCCTACCCTATATCCGTCCCTCTACCTTCCTATCCCATCTTCTAAACAATGCTGCTTTTATTGTCTTCAGGAACCTTCCCCGTGCCATCTTCATCTCCATTCCCCTTGTGACCTTTGTTTACGTCTTTGCCAACATCGCCTATGTCACGGCCATGAGCCCCCAGGAGCTGCTTGCCTCAAACGCCGTTGCCGTGGTAAGTGGCTCAGCATCACTCAGGGTGTTGCTGTGACGTCTTTCGAACACACACCTCAATAGCAGAATGACTCTGTCTCCCTCTAGTGAACCTTGCTGGTTAATGCTCGACTCAGATGTGCTGGTTGTCCCTCATTCATGCCATTATAGTGGTGAACACACTGAGACATGATGAGCTAAGTGTTTAACCATCATCTTCCCCTTCCTTCTTCCCAGACATTCGGTGAGAAGCTGCTGGGAGTCATGTCGTGGATCATGCCCATCTCTGTGGCTCTCTCCACCTTCGGAGGAGTCAATGGTTCCCTTTTTACCTCTTCACGGTTAGTTGGCCCCTAAACAAGACCGTGCTGATACTCTTCCATTTCCTTTGTGCTCTAAATTCTACTTTTTTCCCTCCACTTCAACCTCATCTTAACCCAAACTTTCCATTATTATCACAGAACAGGTAGATGTGCTGAAGGCTTAAATATTGTAAAAGCAATAACTGTTTATTTAACTGCATGTCTGTCCCTCACAGATTGTTCTTTGCTGGTGCCAGAGAGGGCCACCTCCCCAGCATGCTGGCCATGATTCACGTGACACGCTGCACTCCCATTCCTGCTCTCCTCTTCACTGTGAGTACTGCTACACTCATGTATATTGTCTCCTTCTGAATAAGTCAGGTCGATCTCTCCTGATGCTCAATTACACCTAAGAAGATGTAAACAAGAAGCAGCAGACAAACCACAAACTCCCACACTTCCTGTCTCTGACCCTCTTTTCCTTCTCGTTCCTCAGTGCCTGTCCACCCTGCTTATGTTGTGCACCAGCGACATGTACACTCTCATCAACTATGTGGGCTTCATCAACTACCTCTTCTACGGAGTCACTGTCGCCGGGCAGATTGTCCTGCGTATTAAACAGCCTGACATGCACCGACCAATCAAGGTGTGTTTAAGTGTTATTCTAACCCATTTTAGCTTTGTCTTTTCATTCCACTGTTGTAATTCACTGAAAAAAAAACAGAAAGTGTTGATTGAAAGACTGAAAATGTGCTGTAACTCATTCATATACCCCCTAAAATATGCCCTCTAGTGGTGCAAAGGGTGTACTACTGCATAATAATGACCATCATAAATGTGTAACAATGATTAGTTTGCATTTAACTGAATAATATAATATTTGTAATGTACAAAGTATGTGCATTTGTGCATCTGTATTAAGTATCTTCTTTGTTCTGTCTTCCAGATCAGCCTGATATGGCCGGTCATTTACCTCATCTTCTGGGCCTTCTTGCTCATCTTCTCTCTTTACTCTGAGCCTGTGGTGTGTGGCATCGGCCTGGCCATCATGTTGACTGGCGTCCCTGTCTATTTCTTGGGAGTCTACTGGGACAATAAGCCACAGTGCTTTAACGTCTTCGTCAGTAAGTTAGCTCATTACAGCTTTTTTAGGACAGTTGTTCAGGGAAAATTCTCTTTATCAGTAGTTACATTGGTAAATATGGCGGCTTTTTTGCCAAGATTAAGAGGAGAATATTGATACCACCCTAATGTCATAATGTGTAGAGAATTCTTGATGTTTTATGGCAGTTGGCAAAAAACGTTCTGGTGATCATTGCCACCAACTAGTATGTAGTGTGATGTGCGAATCTAAGTATACTACAACTAATAATAATTAAGAAAATGTGAGTTAAGCACGAAGATCCAGATGGCATTTATCCTACCTAAGCCTAGCTTATTTTAGCTTGTCAAAGGCAGACGCAGCTAGCATGGCTCTTTCCAAAATTCAAAACAACCACCTCCAAAGCTCATTATTTAACACTTTTTTTGTTTGATGAATACTATAACAGAAAGGACAAAAATTTTTAGGCTCAGAGAAGTTATACGCTGTACTTATTTGTTGTTGGTAAGCCCATTATTGAGCTAGCCATGCTAGCTGTTTTCCCCAATTCCAGTCTTTAAAGCTAAATTAATCCCCTTTCGGCTCCTGCTTTGTACTGAATGTACAGACATGAGTGTGTAATTAATCTTTCTCTTGGCAAGAAAATAAATGAGCTTATGTCCCAAAATAGTAAAGTATTCTTTAACTCACAAAGAAGCATTAGAAAGGTCAAATATTTGTATGAACTTAAATCGTTTGTTCAGGAAAAAAATATTCTTTGCAGTTAATTTGTCAAAAAGCCATACATCCAAATAAAACTCTTTGTAAAATCTGTACATGCATGGCTTTGGCTCTGTTCTAAAATTCTGTTTCACCCTCTTCTTTTAGGTAAGATGACATACTGGTGCCAGAAGTTCTGTGTGGTGGTTTATCCGGAAGGAGGTAACAGCAGTGGGAGCTCGGAGGAAGGCGAGGAAATGAAGGAGGCCAGGTCTCCTCTGTCCAAAGAGGACGGAGACAACCATAAAACAGCGGACTGCTAAAACATCTTTATCTCCCACCTTGCCCAAAATAAACAGACATATGCAGACGCACACGTGGGTGCATACACACTCAAACACACATACAAACATAGTTTGTAGTGGATTTACTGATCAACACTTGTGTCCCCACACTGTGTATAATATTTTTATTTGGTTTTAGCAATGTTTCAATCAATGATTTCTTTGCCAAATATAGTATTAGGTGCTTAGAGTGATAAGACCCCAATGTTTGCTGTCAGGGGTCCTTCAAACGTACAATAAATAAAAGATTAGCACCCTCCAACTCCTCAATACACAAACAAACACATTTAACCACTTACTACTCTTTATCATCATCTTGCCTCTCATCTTTACTCTCCTCTTCCACACACTCCCTGCACACTCCTACTGTAAGAGCACCTTTTTTTTTAAAGCATTTTTTTATTTTTATCAAAAGACTCTTACTGTACTGTGATATGCAAACACTTTTTGTTTTTTGTTCTCTTTTGCTGTTTAACACACCAAAGCTGTATTTTGATTGTCAAGGCAGAAAAATCATATTCAGATCCAATCATTTCATGTCGTGATGCACACTAAGTACTGTTTGTTTTTAAAGGTGACTAATTACGAAATGTCTCTATTTTTTTTTTAAATTGTGATAAATGTTTATATCATTTGCTTTTGTTGCTATTTTAGTTTCATTTTGTTCATTTTAGTTTTGTTGACACCTTTTTTTCTATTCAACATCATTTACATCTGGGCCTTTTTTTTTTTTAAACTCATGCAGTCGTGGAAGTGTACATGTGAAAGCTGGTGCGTGATCTGTATTTTGTATTGATAAATGTGCTGCTAAATGGTGCACAGTTCTTTGTTAATTGCCTTAATTAGATTATGTTCTATATTTGGTTGCCATTGCAGCTCTGTTTTAAATCCTCAGACTTCTGAGTTATATTTTAATGTTTATGGAAGCAACTAAAAAGTGTCAGTTTTTGAAATCTAAGTGTTTCGGATTTTTGTATGGACACTACACAGATAATAAACCCATCAGAACTGCAAGTCCAGCTTGGACATTGACAACCAGACGGAATTAATAGGCAAGACCGATGGCTTTTGCCACCACATTTGCACTTTTAACGTGCAAATCCTGAAGCTCACACATGGGGCAGAAGTAGTTTTGTAGCTAACCATCTAGCTGTCTTGTTATATAACATTTAATCCTTTTTAGAGTGTAAAATTAAGAGCTTTACACCAAGAAAACAATTTGTTGATTTAGAGAATTCACTAGAAAAGATTGTAGTGCAATTTAGTGCAGACACCAGCAAAACAACTGAACATGCTCCCCTCAATGAATCCATCCTATGTTGACCGGTAATAATGTGTCTATACGTAGGTTGCATATTAAAGTAACAACACCTCTGCACACATAAACACTCATGTACTCATGTGTCTTCAATCTTACTACAACCTGTTAGTGTCTCAGGGCATCCCTGCTGCCTTCTACAGACGTAACACTGCCTAAAACCTCCAGACCACAAAAACTCAACAGCTCTGACTGGCTGCCTCTTCTCCGAACATCCGTACACACAGGTGCTTTCACAGATTGATTCGATCAGGAGACTCAGTCTAACCAGCTTTCCCAAATATGCAGTAGGCTTTTGCAGACGTGCACGAATAATTGTCAAAAAAGTGCCGTTAAAGTTGGGCCAGTATTGTAAAGGTTCCTCTTGTTAAACTGTAAGGGGAACTTCTGTCTTTAATGTCTTTGTGCCTGTACGGTTCTTGTGTATTTACAGTATACACAGGTGTCACGGCAGTCTGTATGTTGTCTTATAGTAAATAAAAAACCACTGACCTTCGTTTGATTTGTAATTCAGGACCTCATTTATATATACAGAATTTCTTCCTGTCTTTTATTCCATTGTGATCGTTTCAAAGAATGTCATTAAATTCTTATTGCAATTTTGACAATTATAAGAGATCTTTTTTCCTGTTTTTTACCATGTAGTACTTAAAATAAATTTCATATGTCTCATCATCACCTTTACTGTACATATATGAGGCCTGAATGTTTCCACCTCAGACATCAAATGCAGAAACTTTGTACTACTCAGCAATGTAAACTGTGCAGACAGCAGATCAAATTCTGCTTGTTTACTGTTAAAATCAAAAGAAAGTTTGCCAATGATAACTTTTTTTAACCTGTACTTCTTTTTTGCTGTTTAAGGTTCCCAGATAAGCTGCAGCCTCCACTTCTTCTTTTAATTCAGACCAAGAACAGGCTGTAAATGTGTTGGATATATGAAGTTTTTCATGTTTTAACAGTAATCATATGTGCTGAAAATCTCAGCAATTCTTCTTCTAGCAATACATCATCGCACTACAACTCTTCCGGCTGAGAATGTTATCTCAAAATCATTTTGTATACTCCTTGGTCTCTAATTTAAGTTGCTGTTTGTAGTCTACCTGCCAATACTGAGAGCCATTTTGACTCACCTGTCTCTAAAACCTATTTTTGTGTTTAAAATGTAAATGTACATATTGTTGGTGAGTGTGTGACAAGAATAAAACAAATAGAAGTGAATTAGACTTTGGATGTCTGCTTTTTACAGTTGTGAGAAATATTGTAAATGAACTTGTGAGAAACTAAGAATAGCAAAAGCAAGGTGTTTTCAATGTTAACACAAGTTTATTCAGAGAAATAAACCCACAGCATCGGCCGTCCCTGTAATACACTGAGAGGCCACTGTATGGGAGCTCACAGCAATCCCAAACGTTGCTGCAGTGAACATACAAACAAACCAAACAACATCCATGTAAACCCATAACATTGTCAGACAAACCCAAGGCCAAGGTTCCTTGTCTTCTGTACAGTAAAATGTACAATCAGCACAGAAACTGATTCCTCTTAGCAAATGAATGTGTACAAAATTATAGAACACATAATCCCACTGAATGGTCATGCTCAATCTACTTATAAAGCATGCATAAAGTAAGCTCATGATCACGTACATGATTTAGGTCAAGAAACCAATTTCCTTGAATTCTCATTAGTCCTAATATGAATAGTTTGACATTTTTGGAAATACTATTATTCACTTTCTCTTCCAGTTAGAGGAGAAGATCAACAGAGATTTTTAACCACTCTCTACTGCTGACTATGGTCTCATAATTACTTAGTAAATATGTACCTACAGTCAGCAGCCAGTTAGCTTAGCTTACTTCAAAGACGGTAAATAGTCAGACTGGCTCTGTCCGGGCACCAAAATCCATCAACCAGCACCTCTAAAATTCACTAACTCTTTATATCTATCTATATATCTATTGTTTAAACCGACTTGTGAAAACCATATTTTGTGATTCTACAGAAGGATATGTAGCTGATTAATTCTTGAACGGGACTAGTTCAGTTCTCTGACGTTTTTCTTGCCCCCAGCAAATCATCACTTTAACTTTAATTTCTTGACTGATTAACAAATAAGAGTTGTTAATAAGTGAGGCTTGCAATATTACGCTAGCTATTACCTCTTTTCTGTGTTTTTGCTAAGCTAAGCTAACTAGCTGGCAGCTGCTGGCCGTTGACTTATTGCAAAGGATAAGTTTAAAAGTGGCATAAATTTTCTCATCTGACTTTTTGCTAGAGAGTGAACGTGTTTTCCCCAAAATGTCAAAAAATTCTTTTAAACACACTGTTGTGTGTCGCTGAACTGAGACACATGGGTTTCCATAGACTGACTCACTCAGTAGCCTCAGATAATTACACTAAATGAGTAAGGGTGATTTTTTAGAGAGCACAACAAAATATGGACAAAACATAAAAAAGGAAAGCTTATTTTGAGTCGCACTCTGAAGGCAAAGACTGCATCCAAGGATGAGTTTCCCTGAAGCATCTCAAGCTACAGTTATCTCTGTTTTACCATCAGAGGAACAAAGATTCCCTCTGTGCTGACACGCAGAGTCGCACAATGATACTGAGAACAGCTTGAACACTGTGCAGTTGTTTTCTGTAGCGGCCATATTCCCTCTGGGCTGTTTTGTCTTTCGCCAAAGCTTTATTAAATTCTCAAAATGACTTTGCTGTTTCTGAAACAGCAGCTTTAACACTTGGAGTGTCTCACCATGGTTATGTTACAGTGGGGGAAGTGTTTGTAGCCAACACATTAATGGCTGCAGGGAAGGTACTGCCACACAACAACCTGATCTGCCTCTCTCTACCAGTGGCTCTGTCTTGCCTACAATGCTGCCGGGTGACTCGTGGCTGTGTGCCTTCTATGTGTTCGTTCAGTGTAGGCATTGCAAAGGCTAAGGCGAGTTTCCAAGTGCCGACTACAACGCAGGCTCGGAGTGCAGGCTTCTGGGAGAGCGGAGCCCCTGTCCTCCTCGCAGAGCAAGTACCAGATGGAGAACAGAGCCGCCCTGGATTTTATAGTCTGCCGCTGTTTTCTCATCGTTCCTGAAAATAAAGACAAAGTGGAGGCAGGGCATGTCAGATTTAAATTTATTTTTGATCACTATTTTTTGGAGAACAGTCGAATAATTAAAAAACTACTGCCCAGACACAGGCTCCTTGGATACAGATAATGACATAACTTCTTTCTCAATTAGTTGCAGAAAGATCTATAGCGCAAACCAATAAGATACATCAGGCTGAGGCTCCTTCACAGGCAGGCCTTGTTTAAACAAAACAAAACAAACAAACAAAAAGAACTACATCCTCAACCTTTGAGGCTTAGCACAGAGAGGTAAAGAAAACGAAAGGAAATGTTAATCTTACATCTGCTTTCCACTGTAGATCAGCCTTTGCTGCTGCGGAGGGATCCCCTCCTTCTCCTCCACTCTTTCTTTAATCCGCTCCACCTGCATGGAAATCAAAGAAAACCATACGGCTCACACTCAAACTCTTAAAAAAGGATAATAAGCAGCACTGAGCACAAATGAGGAAATAAAAGATAACGATAGCTACATACCTTATCTGTAGGCTCTATGTCAATCTCTATCTCTTTGCCTGTGAGTGTCTGAGATAAAAAGGAACAAGTTCAGGTTACTGCTGAGAAATTTATGAAACTGGACATAACTCAATTACTCAGTAACAACTGTAGAAATGCTTGGCTAACCTTAGGTTAGCCGTTATATCCAGCTAATAGCTTGCATGGTCTTACCTTCACTTTAATCAGCATCTTTGTTGTCTTGTTTTTATTGGACCAAACGTAACTGTATGTTAACGGGATGTATGATTTGATAGGATAATAGTAATACGTTGTTGTTGTTGTTTTTTTGAGGAAACTCGATATTCCGCCCCTTCCAAAAAATTCAATGGACGTTTCCTGTGTTCCTCGGTAATCCCACCGCCTTCTGGCCTGTGTCAGTCGTTCCTCTTCATCTTATCTCCAGACATCCTGTTTGCTTCATTCAGCTTTTTAAAAACGAGGCATTTGTTTTTAAAAACCAACTTACATTAGCGTGAGTGCTTTCTTTACAAATGCAAATTGATTTTTTTCTTCCGGACAACTGAGCAGAAGCTTTACGACATCAGCGCAACGTAGCGTAAAGCGAGTCTCGCATTTGTAGTTTTTTCCCGCGTATCGCCCTATAAGCCACAGCTCTTAAAAAACTACAAGGCGGCTGTCAGTTAGTGTCCGCCGCCGTAACGTTTCCCGCGCACACTGTGGAAAAAGGAAACAGCGACACAGCCAAAATCAGTCTAAAAGGTAAATACTTTCTTTTGCTTAATGTTTCAAATTAATGTTTGGAGAATTAATGGTTTCTCATGATTAGTCAAACAGTTTGCAGTTCAAATTAAGTCGATTCAGGTTTGACATTTTGAATTAATGTAACCTAGAATTTTGACAGCGGGGCCAAGTAAAAGAAACGCAGTTCTGATCTTTGTAGTGTGGTTGTTAGCGTACTAGCAATAGCATTGAAGTGTCTAGTATTTTTAAATCTCTAGTCAGAAAGAGATGTGCGTATGACATATTTACATGTTAGTAATTACAGTTCTCGCTGTTTCTGACATTGCGAGAAGCATTTTTTGGTTACATCATGCCGGCGTTAGAGTGCCTTGAGGTGCATCAAGGCACTCTAGCCGGCGTGTCGTTAATGCCATTGGATAACCATATTTAACTAATGGATGAGGGCGTGATGGGGAAAAAAGAATATTGTAAAAAAAAAATTAGATAACGTTAACACGCAAGCTCAAAAGTGAGAACACACTCTCTCTCTTTCACAGGTACAAACTGCTCCATTTGACGTTTTTGTGGTTACTTTACCCGTAAATCCTGTTCCGAGAATGCCTCGCATTGAGAATGACATCAAGCTGGACTTCAAGGATGTGCTCCTCCGGCCAAAGCGGAGCACGCTCAAGTCTCGGAGTGAGGTAGGTTTAGGTTTAGGTTCTTTACCTTTTTCTCGCTGGTTATAGAATTCAAACAGTGACCC
>JAQLOL010000016.1:13437832-13463710 GCA_029783665.1 Naso thynnoides | reverse complement strand
TTATAGGATCTGAATATGAAGTTACTGCATGGTGTCAAGGCTGTCAGCTAACAATAAAGTTATATTTTAACATCCTACTTTGTTGAAGTTTAGGGTGGTGGTGCAACCTGTAATTGCAGACATGTAATGAGGTATGTGTTGTAATATGACACATTTCCTGGATGTTCATAAGTGATGGTTTATAGATAAAATAACTAGATAGATATTTTAGGCTCATCCAGTGAAATCAATACATGATAAATCAAGTAGCTAATTCATCAGAGTGGCACTAAAGTAATCCCTTCTCTCTGGTTTGCCACATAGCTCACACAATAGCCAGATACAACCATAAATAATAAAGGGACATCTAAAACTATATTATATTATAAAAATTTGACAAGTGACGAAGTTATATGTCAAAAGGTTAATACAGTATGTGTTGAGATGATTATTACCTTGAGTTATTGTATTTTATTTAAATGTTTTAATAAAAACATTTTTCCTTGGGTATCACCCTTGTCTATTTGTGTGCTCTTTGCAGGAGTCATTACCACAGAAGAGAACGATGAGACAGACAGCGGATCCAGAACTCCCCAGGCTCAGACAACAGGCACCTGGCACTGATGGAGAGACTGCAGCTTTATCAGAAAGAACCCTTGCTCCGATGGCTTTCAGTCTGAACCATAGCAATGCACTGTGTCTGCCACTGCTCACTGATGGTAAGAAACTAGTATGGATCCACACAAACCAGATCAACCTGCAGATGAATGGTGCAGCAGAGATGGACAAGGCTTTCGACAGGTCTCCATACCTGACACAAAAACAGATGGCTGCACTGGCAGAGCGCTGCTCCCTGCACCCAGACCAGGTGAAGCTGTGGTTCATGGTACAGAGGCTACGCTACGGCATCAGCTGGGACTCAAAAGACATCATCAAGATTCATAAGAAGTTTAAGTCAAGTCGGGAAAAGGGGGTGCTGCAAAACCATGGAGGAGGAAAGAAGAAACGGAGACAGAAAGAAAAAGAGTCTGATGGGAATAAGGCGGGGGAAGATAGCCAGAAGAAGAGTGCAAAAAAGGAGAGGATGGCAGGAGGAAACGTGAGGGCTAGTAAGAGATTGCAAAGAAAGAAAAAGCTGGCAATGAAGAAAAAGAACAGAAATGTGGAAGAACTAGAGAATGATAAAAGGTATCCTCAGGAAAAGCAAAAAATTATGACAATGGCAGACAGGATGGGAAGGAAGAGAAGGGTAAATGATGTGGAGAGAGCAGGAGATGTTGAAATAAGTGATCATCAGATGGAGTCCACCAAATACAAAAGCACCCATTCGGAGGTAACAATTTTTACCAGAAAGAAAACTAAGGCAACAGCAGACAAAAGCTTCCCATCCATCCAAGAGTGGCCTGCCCACAGAAGCTTTGTGGTGCCTGATGAGGCGCTGGATGTGCCTACTCCACTCATCCCTCTTTCAGAAACTCAAGCCTCTGATGTGCCTCCACATACTGACAACCAGACCACAGATACTCATATGACAGACACAGAGGCAGAGCAGGAGGGAGAACTACATGCAGATGTGGCAAGCTCCAGTTCTGCTATAACTGATCTCAAACTGGAGGACCTCATGGAAGTGAGCAGTAATGCCCTCATAGACAAGCACTCTTCCTTCATCGATAATAGGAAGACAAGTAGACAGTTGGCAACGATCAAGGCGGCTTTCCTGCACTGCCAGTATCCAGACAAGGAGGCTTACGATGGTCTAGCAAATCTGACCGGCCTCAAACGTTGCCAGTTGATTCAGTGGTTTAGTGACATGCGCTATTACATTAAGAAAGCAAAGCCTCGCTGGATGAGCGTGGAGCAGCACAGGCAGATACATGCCAACATCAAGTTCCAGCAGTGGCTGAACTCACTGCCAAGGGCACTGCTGAGTGAGGGCAGTGGGATAGAAACCCAGAGGATGAAGAGCTGTACAAGCTGTGGCAAAGATGAAAGCATGCATGTGCTGCCCAAGAAGAAATGATGCCCCAGGCTCTGCACCTCTGAGGGAAATGAAGACAGATCATCTCGGAACGTTTGAAGAGATGCATTAGAAGCAGTTTAGGATTTGTTTGGGTTTGTTTTTTCCAACGTAAGTTAGGATCAAGTTGACTATGTTCAACTTTAGAAAAGACAGCTTTTTTACACAGATGTTTAATAGAAGTTCAGAAAGCTAAGACACATTCTTGTTAAATTGCCTTCTCTTACATACTGAATGTAACGTTGTCATACTGTTATCATAATAACATGTTTGTTACCATGTATGCACAGTCTTTTCAAAAGATAAATCAAGTTGCAGAGGAATCTTTTTGTGCTGTGCAGATGTTTTTATTGTCATTTAAGTAAAACACTGTAATTGCATGTTGTTTGAACACAACTCTTCTTATGATTAGTTTTATTAAAACATTTTGGAATTACAAAATGAATGGCGACTTCTTACAAATACTCTAATTGTTCAAAAAAAAAAAAAAAGAAAAGCAGTGTTTCATATTAAAAGAACATCCACATGATTTAAATGGTCTGATGTCACTTTGAAGTTCATCTGCTAATGCATAATCCAAAGCAAATGAGCAAAAATATAGTACAATGCAAGGATGTCATGTAAAATATTGCACAAAACAGGTAAAAAACTCTTATGATTTGACACTCATTCTCATGCTATCCAGCTACATCACTAAGCTTCTTAAAGACACAAAATTGTTCAAGATTTTTTCCTTTTTGTCTTTTACAGTAGTTATAACTTCAGCTATTGTCTGAACAATTATGCAATCACCCTGTATAACTCTAACACAACATTTACAGATACATGAACAGATGCTCATTTAAAAAAAAAAGAGGCATTTTTAAAAATTCATTTTTAAGAGGTGAATGGCGGGACAATTATACAAAACGATGTCTGCCCCATGAGATGCTTCAAGATGAGGATTGATTCGAAACACTCCACACCAGCTCCTATTAATATCACTGTGTTATAACTAATTAGGTCCATCTCTGCTTTGTTAGTTCCACCTGGCTGAGTACTCGGCCCTCTGTGGCTGCCAAAGCTCAGCGCCCTCGATGATGCGGCGGATCATGGAGGCGGAGGTGATGAGCAGGTGTCCAGCAGCTTGCAGGAGGGCGGAGGCCAAACGCAGGGCTTCTCTGGGAAACAGAAAGGATACAAAGTGTCATCAGGATGATCAGTGTGTGTTAATCTCATGCACTGTGCACTACATTCAATTTGGAAAATGCTTTATGCCTTCTCATCCAAGCAAATGTTTTTTTCATGAGGAGGTGTTTCTCATCATATTCAAAGAGAGAGATTAGAGGTTAAGGTTAGATTGAGAAATAATGACATTATTTTGATACTTTTTAGCGGGAAAATATATTTGCTCCTCACTTCTACATTTGTTTGCATCTCTATGTATTAATTACTTTTTCTTAGATTTTGCAAAAAAGAAGAAGAAGTAAGTTTGGTGTATGAACAAAAGTAGTCTCGTTGAAAATCATCAGACTATGCTACTTCATTGTATTTTCAAAGTACTTTTTTACACTCCAACGATGTAATAGTATGTCAGTATCTGTTGTCTCTTTTTGTATCCGCTTTCACCCACCTCCCCTTGGCTTACCTGAGGACTTTCTTAGGCCCGAGGCACTGAAAGTCAGCACTCACAGAATAAAGGCCTTGAAATGTGGCTTTCACATTCAGGGAGCCAAACACATCCTTTGGGCTCATCTTGTAAAGGTCAAATGTGACACTAGCTATGTCTTTCCCGTTCCGAGGTTTGTTGTGGTCTTGAGATTTGGGCACAATGAAACCCTGGGAAATCAGAGATGATAATTATATAACAGTGGCATGTATGACACGACTGCCCGTGGATCTATATGACAAATAACATTTGGGTTATATTTGTTCAAGCGTACCGACTGAGGTCTCCATGTCTGTCCAGGCTGCAGGGCCATGAGCATGGTGTTGTCAGGCAGGGTCATGAGGAACTCATCCGAGTCCACCTCTGTACCGTCCTCTTCACAAACCAGAGATAGAGACAATGCAGACAGGGACAGCATCAAGGCCTGGCATACCTACAGCACAGATTGGATTAACGTGAGACAGAGTTTAACAAGTTAAAATCTTCAAAGACCTTATAGAATGCAGAGGGAATGGTCATACGAGTTAAAGAATGATAGAAAAATCAGAGCGAAAAATTCCATGATGATTTATTAAGTATATTTATATCACATAAAAATATCAGTTTTCCCCAGCTGTATAAATTATTTTTAAAATAAATATAATCAATGAATGTGATCTAGACCTTGGTAAGTGACTTAAAATGATGGATGGATTAACCAAAAATAAACAAGTCAGCTTTTTGCCGAGATTGACACTTGTCTTTTATTACCTTATGAGCTTCCTAGCTACTGTTGCTAGCAGTAGCAAGATTTTTTGATATAGATCTGAAAAATTATGTAACTAAATTTAATCTTTCCATTGTCACCACAGAACACTCTAAGGCCCTTATGAGGCAACCGGTTTATGAATGTGTCACTTATTGTTACTTTATGTATGAATGTGTATGAGAACAAATGAGCTAGAATCCAGTTACATAGATAAAAGCATTGCCGACACAAGCTGATCAGCCTCCAAGACACCAAAACAGCATCCCTAAACAGCATATAAATATGGATGGAATGTTCTGAAGAACACCTTCATGTGACCCTTTAACTCTGAACATAGTGTCTTTTCAGTACATATATTATTCATAACTGATCTGTGAACGCTCTCACAAAATATAGTCTAGCCATTATCTTCACCTTGGACATCTTATCTTTACACCACTGTGAGTTCAGCATTAACTCATGACTACATCAGCGATCCCTGTTTGACATGATTAAAGCTCTGATGATATAATTCATAGTCTAAAGTGATTTAAGACAAGATTACCATTATCATCCACTTTGTTTTGATACTGATTATTAACTGTTTTTCAGGGAAAGCCTGCAGTAAGTAATGAAGTTGAATGCTTCAATCTAACAAAATATGAGTAAATTTATTAGTTATTTTATTTTTATCTTATAAACCTTTAATCTTCTTTTACATCAAATTTGACTGTTTTAAGAACCTCCCATTCTCATCATTTTCTTTCCTCCCATTTTAATGTTACCACATAAACTGTTTATTATATTCTATATACTGCAAGCAGCTTTACCCTGATCTGTACCTTTTCTTTTAGTTCCTTACATTATTTATCTTCAACAATCACTCTCACCCTCTCTTTCAGCTCCTCCAGGGTACCGGCTGTGATGCCTTTCCTGGTCTCCCTGTTGTGACAACAAACCCTGAAAGGTCGCTGTGATGGAGACCACACTCGCTTGGTTACAGATCTGAGGAAAGGCCAGACGGAAAAGGCCTGGTAAATAAATTATTTCTTATGTTGGATCCAGTGAGACATGTGAAACATTTTTGCTTTGTCATAGTAAGAAAAACACAGGTTTTACTATAAGGTGTCTTAACAAGCCATGTCAAAGTGACAGTGAGCCAGCATAATAACCTGAAGCAGATGAATGGAATTGAGCCATTAATAATTTTATTACAATTTTTTAAAACCCATTGCACAATGGAGCCCTTTGTCGTACAAACAATAATTTTCCTTTTGTCAACCTGTACAGTTTCTTTTAACTAGATCAGGTTCTGTCTGTTGTAACATGGACTTTTATTTCTTGTTATCTTTAACTCTTTGTCAATTATAAGGGTGAAAAAAGCCAATACTCATATATTGTCTAAAATACTGTATTTTCGTACCTCGGAGAAACTGTTGCCAGCCCTACCTTTCCTAATACAGCAATTTACTGATGACATTTAAAACAGTCATGGAATAACACACAGTACATAAAAAGATATGTTTTATTAGTGAGTTAGCATGTATTCAGTTGGGGGCCCGAATGGCTGCGCAATGTTGTTTGGGTTGTTGGTCAAACAAAGGGATCATCGAAAAAAAAAAAATCAGTAACAAGCAAAAACATCTTCACTTACTTGATAAATAAAGATGTGGTGTCCATGCTTGTCAGTCTCTTGTTGTCTCCTCTCGCTGCCTTAATTTTGGGGGTGAAACAATTTGTAATGTATTGTCACTATTGCTTGTATTTCACCCAGCAGCTGGACTTTCCCCCTAACCTAGTGATAACTCAGATGTAGAACAACCCAGAGCAAAGTTCATTTGCCTGCGTGTGTGGTCTACTATGTTTGTACATAGAACAATTTTTCATCAGATAAGCTAAATTTTTATGACCTCTCTAGTCTCACTGATAATGAATATTTAAAGACAGCTATGTTTACCCTTAAGACAGCAGTCTTCTTTAGAATGATCCCTCATTTTTATTTTTATTTTCTATGAAAATTGGAGACCCAAAGAGTGGTCATTATTGCCTTCAACATGGCGTGTAACATTATAAATATTAGCAATAAGCTAATGCCAGCTGACACTGGTCTTATTATCAGTCAAGTTGGAATGCTTGTAAACGTATAATGTTATATAAACATAACAGTATAATATTAAAATAATGAAGGGCATTTGAAACTGTTTTAGTCCCACATGGTTACAAACTCATATTGAAACTATTCATAATTGGTATTGCCTATTAGCCTACTCTTGTTTTTTATCCTTTTCTCTTACAGTCCACAAGTTTTTATCGGTACATTTGGTTGATAAATTACGGTCATTAAAATGCTCTGATATTCTTCATTTCACTTCACCTTATATTTGGTTGTTTTACTGCTTTTTTTAAACATTTTAATAACATCTACGCAAAAGTAGTAAACGATTATTTGATCTTCCACGTCATATCCCGGAAATAATGTTGGGTGCGCTTCTTTAATATGTTACCGTACATGCGCGGGCGGAGTTTCATGTTCGAACTTATATGTTTTATTGCAAGTAGGCGAAGCACCGCCATTGCGGCAAACTCAATATGAAGATTTTAACGGTATGTGTTACTCCGCTGAGGGCGCGAGCGGGAGGACGAGGAGCATAACTTTTCATTAAGTGTTGCTAGCTTTGTTTCTAAGGGGCAATGTGAAACAACAGCGACACTGGTCTGTTTTGCACGTACTTGTGTTGAAAAACAGGCAGCACAAAGCATCACTGGAGTTAGTAAACACTAACTGGGCGGCATTTCCCGAGCAACTTTTTCTTGGGTAAACTGTTTATTCTGCGTGCGCTTTGAAGCGTAAACTCGGTAAACGGACTGTCATAAATTGCTAAGCTAACGGTCAGCTATTGGTTAATCAGCCACCCTTGCTAAGCTGACTTGGATCCAGTAGCATGGCCTCAAAAAAACCTAAGGAAAATGGTAAGTATTAATAGCTGGCATCATGTTAAAATGTATTAATACATTGGTTTCGGTAGTGATTTAGGTTGTGGCCGGTGTGACAGCTGATGGGAGACTCCTGCATTAGCATCGCTGTGCTCAACAACAAAATGTCAAATCGTCCATCCCTGGAGACAAATGAAGCAGAATTTTTCGACCATATGTGATTTCTGATTAGTGGCTCTAAATGTTTTTTTTGCTATATTTATACGCCACGCTTTGTCTCCCTCACAGATGCCAGCCTTCCTTTTGCTGCACTTCAGCTCCTGGCCCCGCCTGTGCGTCTGGTCTCTGCAGCCCTCTGGAAGGTGATGAAGCAGAGGGACGTGATGCAGTATGGGATTGTGGAGGAATTTGTGACATCAGCCTGTGAGACTGTCCCTGGACTGCTCACCGTGAGACACCAGGGCAAACTGGCTCTGGGACTGAGAGCAAGGGTGAGTTTGCAGAGGAGGATGAATCCCATGGTGCAATTCTGTTTTATTCTCCACTCCCATCTCTATCAGAGTGTACATTTTTCCCTTTTGACAAATGTGTAATTACCTTTATATGTTACAATATTATATTCCTAACTTTATTGTGTACTGTCAATACTTCTTTTCAGTTAATTTTGGAGCTGTGCAGTACCAAGCCAGATAAAAACGTGATTATGCCACACTTGGAAAGGATCCGTGCTCCTGCTGCGTTGTCAGTCTCCTCTGGTCCTACTGGGGTAAATAGGACTAAATGTTCAGTCTCATTACAAAAGGCATTGCCATTCTGTCACTGTAAAGAGTTTTTAAGATTTTATTCCGAACAAAAACTGTTTGCTTTTGAGTCTTCATGCTTGATAGCACATTTTAAAATTACAAGCACCACCACTGCTTGGACTCTCAGAAGTTGTATGTATGTATCTGTTTATACACTAACTGCTTTATTGTAATATTTCAGCAAATGTTTTGACAAGTTTATGGTAAGAAGTGTAATTTTTGCTCTTTTGTCTCTTAGAGGAGGGATGTGAAAATTGTGAGAACAGTGGAAAGTTTCCATTCATTGGTTCACACGCTGCTTACAGACCCGGCAGAGAGAGAACAGTTCTTGAAGGTGAGTTCATCTACTGTTCGGTTTATTTGCATTCACAAAGCAGCCCGAGGTACTGACTTCAATATCTTTTGTGATCATTTCTTGGCTGATTTCCGCAGGGAGGTAACGGCCAACTGTTCTTATTCTTTCTTCTGACAGGATGAGTTTCCTGTGGATTACGGTCCAAGCTTTGACCAGGAGCTGGAGAAGCTGCTGTGGGAGTTTTTGATTCGACTGGACCAGCTGCTTCCGGCTCCCAACCTCGCTCAGGTAGTGTAGTGGGTCCTTTTGTAATATTGTTCGTAAATATCTTAAAATTGCCTGCTCACAAAATTGGATTCAAAAGAAAGAAACGGGTTGTAGTTAATAATTTGTCTGCAGACTGTGTCGTGGCTCACTAACGCCCCCCCTGTCCTGGAGGAGTGTGCGCGGGCAGCCACCCAGCCCCAGCTCCTGAAGACATTGCTTCAGCATCAAACCTGTCTTGGTCATCTGGAGCCTGCAGGTGATACTAAATCACCTCTTGGCGTCTTGCTAAAATAACGGGCACATTTGTTGCAGATTCATAAGAAATCTCATGTTGTTGTTCCCTTTTTACAGCATCCCTCCCTCCAAATATGGGAGACTCCATTCTGGCTTCACTGTCTCTGCCCCCCTCTGGAAGAGTACCTTCAAATCAAGCAACAGGAGCCAAAAACTGTGATGGGGTGCAGAAACGTGATGAAACACCATTCATTGCACCTGTCATTGGACTAATATCTAATGAGGATGTACCCGTTATGATCTCTGCCAGTAAAAGGACACCGAGAGGTGACGATGAAACAAGCGAGAACTCAAAGGATGCTATGGTTAGAAAGGGGCAAAATTCAAAAGATGATGACGTCAAGGAGGGTGGAGAACAACGAGAGGAGAGGAATGACTCGAAGAGAAGCTGTGGAGTTAAACGCAAGCAAGCTGAACAAAGTGAGTCAGATGAGGATGAAAAAGTCTTAGGCATGATCCCATCTGGGAAAAAGAGGATGAGCACAAAGCAGGGTCGACGTAACCTGGGAATGGTTGACCGCGAAGACAAAGGCGCAGAAACAGTAAGAAATGAGGAGGGCAGTAGAGCAGCTCTGGAGAGGTGTATGACACAACTGGGCATCAAAAAGCTGCGCCTGCCTGAGGATCCAAACCTCTGCTCCATTTTTGTGTCTTGTCTGAGCAGACTGCCCAGTGTTGTTGTAGAAAAAATGTCAGTGACTCCTGCTAGTGCTAACAGGGATGATCAAGGGGAAAAATCCTCAAACACCAAACAGCAGGATGGGAGGAGGAGGTCGCCGGTCAAAGCCCCGAGACAGAAAAGCACGAGCAACCAACCGCAAACGCCTGACTCAGATTTTCCTGGCCTGGATGATAAAGAGTAAGAGACATGGGAATATGGTGCAAAACATGCTGAAACCATTATGTCAAGTTTGTACTCAGCCACTAGCTTGAAAATCTGCTAAGTTTCATTTTGTGTTTTGGATTTTGTTAACTACCCTGAAAATTCTGAATGTTTTTGTTTTAAGCACATGATCACTGCTGTCACACGGCAGAGCCAGGCACTTAAAGCTGATCTTTGAGGAAGTTAGACTGTCCATATGTTATATATGTACTGTGCTTATTCTGTGAAATAGTGAATTATGTTAAGTATAAATATATTTACAGCTTGTTGATACTAGTAGGGGTGTAACGGCATTTTACAATGATAAGATGCGTAAAAAAATACATGGTTTACGATACGATACAAGAACGATACGGACTCATTTAGAACGATATGATATGATGCGATTCAGTGACTATAAATCAATATAGCACCTTTTTTTTTTCCCCAAAAAATAAAGGAAAAGGAAATGCCTATTTCTATGCAGTAGTAGAGGAGGTAAACACGCAAACATGAAGTGCAATCTGTAGGGAACGGAAACAGGGACTGAAAATCTCTCGTTCTGTTTTCCTGGTGCTTCCCTGCCGTGATCCACTGTTATCTGAAGTGACGCTGCTGAGGCAATATGCATGCCCATACATACAAATAAATGTAAGTCCATAATTCTTAATAGCCATACAACCGATTTTTGCTTTGAAAAATGATTTTAGATTGATACAAGTCACCCTAGAAGGACGACTTGCCATGTACAGATGCATCGTTACACCCCTAGATACTAGCAATGTAGATCATGGTTCAAATGCTACAAATACAATAAAAAACAACTGATTTAGTTCATCGATGGTTTGTTTTGGCTTTTCTGTCTCAGATAAATTAGGGACTCTAATGCGTGTGCTCCATATCCTTTTAAAAGTTCATGTTTAATGAAGAGAAACTTTAAAATGTCATCAAGATTGACATTAAATAAAAACAAACAAAAAAAGCACCAAAGCAAAGCAAAGCAGTAAGCAGGTTAGTTACGTTCACTTTAACCAGCTGTTAAAACTGTGACTTATTGGTTTTATTGTGGGGTTTCTACTTGGCAGAAATCATCCTCTGTTCCTGAGTGCAAGCAGCTCTCCCTCGACGCAGCACAGGAACACAGGTGATTCTACAAACCACAGAAACTGAACAGAGAGAAACAGCTGCACGGGTTTTAATTCAACTGTGTTTACTGTTCTGTTTAGCGACGTTGGCCATTTCAGGAGACGGCGAAGAGTACGTAGCTGATTCTGAGGATGAGGCGACGAAGAACTTTAAAGGCAGGGTATGTATTCTCAAAACAAAAATTGAAAATGTGCCCATTTTTGGGAGGCATGCCTTACATGCTTGTAAAAACAGATGACTGCAGGTTTCACACATGCTGCAACGCAAAATGACAAACTTCAAATTGTAAAAAAGTCACAAGCTTTAGTCAATTTTAATACCTGTAGCTCTGTGTTGTCATCAATGTTTCCTGTCTGACTCTGTCTCCCCCAGCTGTTTACAAAGCGCTACTACAAGACAAAACATGGCACTTACGTTCCCACACTGAGGGAGTACTGGAAACCCACGATGGCACAGCGGAATGTAACCTCTGCTCGCAGCAAACGCAGATGAGACACTGCATCACTGCTTTGGTGTTTGAGAAACCAGCTGGACGACTTTGTTTCACGTTCGATTTCTCCTCCAGCCAAAGTGAGAGAAAAGCCAAGAACATTAAAGGAAGCACTGTTCACTCTGGCTGATGGACATTTATTTTTATTATTGTAGCTGTATCAGTTTGATGTTTAAGTTGAGTAAGGGGTCATCACGGAGAACAAGCCCTGAAATAATAATGAGGTGTTATTGTAAATGAAACATAGAACAGTGTATGTGACTTAAAGCAAAAATAAAGGTTTTTTTTACATTTCAGTCATGGTTTCTGCGGGAAATTTTTCATTTTGTCCATAATTTTACATTTCATCCACCACATTAAAGATCCAGTGTGTAGGATTAAAGGACCATACTAGTCATTACTGACTTCTCACCATTAGCAAAGATCGCCTCATCTTCTACAGATGGTGCTGTTAATATTCGACCATGTGTTTAGTAGATCTCAGACTGCAGTTTTAAACCCTATTCGCTGTTATTCATGTTAACGTGGGGTATAGAAACACCACAGGACATATGAAAGTTGCTAGGTATAGGTAATCTACCCTTCTACCAAATGTCTGTTTATTTAGTCAAAAATCGCTGAGCAAGAGAGAGCAAGGGAAACCAATCAGACCAAAGTTATTATGCCTGGAAAAGTAGTTCCTTATAAGTGCTGCTTTCCGGGCTCGAATATTAGCAAGAAAAGGATTTTGACACAATCTTTATAGCTAATGTCACATTTTCAGGCACTTTCTGTAACATTTATTGAATATGGACAAAATGAAAACAAACAGGATATCTCATAGATAAAGCTATTTTGGGAAAAATGGATGGGGATCATGTAACCTATGTGGCCACTGACATCTGACAGTGACATGTAGTAACAGTGGTACGGTCCTTTTATGGAGTCTGTCGGCCAATACGGCAGAAATGGAGTATCTCATTCAATTCACGTTGTTATTGATGTTTAATAACTGCAAACAATTATGTTTCATCACCATAGAATGAGGTTTTTGAATCTTCAGAGAAGGCGAGCCCTTCTCTATCAAGTCCACCATGTTGCAATGCCATGTTTCTACAGTAGCCTGGAATGAACAAACCAAACACCGGCTCTAAAGAGGGTCCGTCACATTCTTTCTTTCTGCAAATTTTGCAACCACTGTAGGTTCTCTAACATGCACGGAAAGAGAGGATGCCCGTCAGGATATCCAGTCAGGTGCAGTCTGCAACTTCATCACTAGATGGCACTAAACCCTACACACTGGACCTTAAACTTAACTGATGTAGAGACAATGGCAAAAAGAATAAAGCACACTCTTTAGCTTTTGCCTGTCATCAGCTAATACAATATATATACATATTTGGTTTAATTAAGTGAATAAAAAAAATCACCTTCCATTAGGTTTGTCAATCAAATTTACATTTTAACATAGCCTACTTAAGTTTGTGTCTATCATCAATCAGGAGCATGTGTCATTGGGAAGGCAATTATTAAGAAATTTAATTGTAGCGCATCACATTGAGGTCTGAATCGGAGGGATCATACCTGTGTCCGTAGTCTGTTATTTAGGAAATTCTCTTTGTATTAATGTTCATATCTTGATTGGAAATCACAGAAATTTGCAAAAAAAAAACACCACAGACATTTATTTTGGCTGTGCTGTGCCAAGCTTTTAGAAAACAAGAGGAAGTAATTAAAACATAATCGAGACACATCTGCAGAGGAACAGACAACGAAGTGCAAATTTGAGATTCAGAGTCGACAGCCGATCCCTCCGGTCACGGTGATGGTCTCTCCAGTGATGTAAGAAGCCTCGTCAGAGCACAAGAAGGCGATCACGCCACCAATTTCCTCTGGCTCTCCAAGTCTGAAGGGAAAGACGAAGGCACATGTGAAATACAGTATTCTTAAATGTGAGCAATCAGTGACAAACTTCCACACGAGTGCGAGCTGTACCTTTTAATGCTGAGCTGCTTTTTGAACTCCTCAACGACATCTTCATTCTTCCATAACTGCGTAAATCAACAATGAAAATATGACTTAAATGTAATGTGATGATAAAGTTGAGAAGGCAGGAAAAACATGTTGAGTGTAGGACACAAACAGGACTGTGTGATCCTCCTCACCGCAGAGCTGAAGCGGGTCTTGATTACTCCTGGAGCCACACAGTTGACTCTTATGTTACTGTGAGCCAGCTCAGGCGCCAGTGTTCGTGTCAGGCCAAGCAATGCCGTCTTACTCACGCTGTAAGGACCCAAGGCCTGCAGACACACAAACACACAATTCAGGATGACGTTAAAATCCAAAAACTAGACTGTTAGTTAAAACGTAGTTACAGCCCCTGAAAAGCTTTCTATCTTTTCTCTCTGCTGACCTCCGGTGGTTTAATTTTTCAATAGGGCTCGACTGATTCAGGATTCTTGGGTACAGATGCCCATAACCATTAAAGGAAGCAAAAAAATTCTAATATGCAATGTATCAGCTAAAATGGTTATTAAATGCTGATGACAATGGTATGTAATTGAGGCAAGATATCTCACATTTTCACAAACTTTATTCCAAACATCAGTGCGCTGAACAGCTAACGCTCCATTTATTAGTTATTTAATGACAGACCGCCCTCTGCTGGACAAACTACATGATTACACCATTTTAAATCATTAGTCCAGGCATTTTTCCAGCCGTAAGAAACAGTTTTATTATTGGCATATATCAGAAAACATACATGCAGATGCCGATATATCTGCGACAGGCATATATTATCAGCACACCAGTACATCAGAAGGACCCTACGTTTAATCTTTTTGCACATGACAATAAAACTAGAACTTTGGAACAAGGATATAAGGTGGGACTTTAATTTATTGAATTATGGTTTACGTTTATGCAACGCTTTGATGTGCTAGAAACATGTTGTCAGGACATTAAAATTATTTCTAAAGCTCAGAGGCAAACTGTGAATATAATTATATTTACATACTTTGAAATATATATATATATTTTAGACAATAGACAATATTAATTTTTACAATTTTCTTTTTAATCCTTTGAGATGAAGCTAAAAGATAAATTTTCATATTTGCTACCAACCTTTCCAAAGACTGCAAACGCTACATAAGGAAAAAACTTAATGTGAAAAATGTATGTGTCTTTTAGATACAAGGCATGGCAGAGTACAAACAAATGTCTTAAAATATGGAGTCTCCATACCCTCAAAGCAGTCTGGCAGTCCAACAATTTAATAAATTGTGAAAACGGTTTACCTCAACTCATCCCAAGAGCCTTACAATTAAAAAATAGTCAATTTGTTCTGATTTAAGTTAATTGTCGGTTTTGAATGAGTCATGGTTTAAATGGTTTGGAATTAAAGAGAAAGATCTACTTCAAAGAAACGCACTAGATTAAAGGGAACAAAAGTAAAATACTCTGACTAACCTGCATTGGTTGGTATCCGGCCACAGACGACACAAATATCACATTTCCCCCGCTAAAAGAGAAATACAGATACATCATTAGTAATCTGTAATTAAAAATACGTTGGACACTTTAAAAGTCCTTTTGTTTGGATCTTGCCCCTTTTTTTCCCCCAAAATCCTGAATGCAGCATGATTTTTGAGCTGGCCACTCACCCTCTCTTTTCCATATGAGGCACCACCAACTTTGTCATGAGGAAGGCTGCTTTCACATTTACAGACAAGATCTAGAAAATGTAGAAACAATCAGGCCAAATACAGCATTTTCAATATTAAAATGTCCCATCCTCATAGAACCTGAGTTTATTAGTGAGTTTTATTTGTTGTGTGTACCTTGTCCCAGACTTCCTCCGTGGAGTCCATGATGTTTCCAAAGAAAGGGTTGACCGCTGCGTTGGACACCAGGATGTCAATGCCACCGCACTGATCCAAAGTCTATTTCAAACACCGGATGAGACCAATATTGAGGTCACAATCGCAGACAACCTCATAATTATGGGCATGAGCCTAAATGTGCCTGAGAGCCATATAACTGGTTGCTAAAATTAAAAAAGACTCACCATTTGAACCAGCTTTTCTCTGTCTTCTTCCTTGCCAACGTTACAGGTGGTGCCAGTCACTTGGATGCTCTGGCTCCGTAGCAGCGCCACGGCCTTGTCGACGTTGGCCTGCCGCCGGCTGCTCACCACCACGTGGGCTCCTCTCTTCCCCAGAGCCTGAGCTGTAGCTAGACCGATCCTGAGGAGGAGAAGAGCATCACTGTTAAATATCAAGTGTGCTCTTATCAGTTTATTATAGGCCTGGGCGATACAGCTATATCGGCCAATGTTGATCATGTAGATTGCGACGGACAACTTGTCCACTCTAAGAGGTGGGAGCAGCCAAGGTGATAAAATGAGGACCTATCACAATATTTTTGACCAAAGACCTCAATACTGAGACAGTATTGCATGGATGACTATTGGTGATTTCACAAAATATTAACCCAGTGACATTTTTTTGATAAATAATCATCAGTAATGTGGATAAGTGGGTAAAGGTAAACAAAAGAACAATGAGAAAAGTCTGGTAAGTTCACAAGAACACATCACTTTAGCGTAATGATGCCTTTTCAGCCAGGAAAAGACAACACTTACGCCATATCACAATATGACGATATCTAAAATCAGATATGGTACAATATTAATATAGTGCTCTGCCCTACAGTATTATAGGTATTTTACATGATATCATTTGCATACAAACAATTAAATAATCGTTGCAGCTGCAAGTGCTGCAATGGTGAGGACGCAGTCAATACAAGCTTACTAAAATTTGCATTATATATCAGGAAAAGGGATGTGCTGTTTATTGGGAAAGCGTTCAAGTAATGCAAAAGCCATTTTCTTGATTTTTTATTAAGGCACTTAAATGCAGCACAGCCAAAACAGTATATCAAGTAATTCTTACCCATCTGTGGAGGCAGTGACTATGGCTACCTTCCCTGTGAGGCTGCTTTGAGACATACTCCTCTGGCCAGCAACAGGATTGGTCCTAAGGCACCTGAATACACTCCTCAACATCACCTATGAACAGAGAATGGAAACACTGGTAAACTAGGGCAGAGGTCATGGACACTCAGTGGTGTTAAAGCAAACTGTCCAGAGATACAGGGTAAAGGTGAATTTTTAAAAGTTACTTAAGCTAGTAATGCACTTCTTGATCCGTCATAACGGAAAAGAACTGACAAAATATTTGGCTGGTATTTATAAAGGCAGGACAGACAACTATGCAAGTTTAACGTTGAGTTTTTACGTATGAAGTTAGACTACAGTACACAAATAAATCATGCAAACATGTAAATATGACAAACAGCATTATCTCACCCTGCAGTTCATGCAGAATTGAACATTAGGTTGTACAGAGAGAGGTAGAATTTGTCAAGACTTTAAATATGTAGCCTGGACTTTCGACTACCAACGTCTCGCGTGTTGTTGAAATAGGTATTTTCCGGGTAAGAGTCAAGCTGTCAAAATAAAAGCATCCAGAAAGTAGCACGAAGTAAATCGCTTCGCCTTTACTTCACCGTGCGTCCAAATACCACGGTGTTATTATTCATTTCCTTTCGGGAACGTATATAGGAACTTATTAGAGCTTGGGCACACGTTTGTTGTTTATTTCCTCTCAATTTGCAGCTAAATTATCAGAATAACGACTAGATTGCGACGTCATTAAACGCAACCCACGAAATCGAGCCAATCACAGAGGCGGTGTATCCCGAGCGGCGGATACCTACCAGACTTCACAGATGATGGATTGGTCTAAAGCCTGGAGCTGGCAGTCTTCTATGCTACAAGATCCGTGGACTACGTAAACCTCCGAGGGGGCGGAGAAAATGTTGTTATCATCGCCAAAGATGATTGAACGCCAATGCCCACAGATTTTCACGCCTGAAAAGAAGTGATTTTACGCCTCATAGCCTGGACGCCGATGCGAAGTTTATCGGCGATAAGACAAGAGCAAGGTAATTATTTTACAACGGCTGCTTTTTGGGGGACCAATGTTGACTGGCACACAGATTTACCCCAGTGGTTTCACCCGGCGGTGCCATTGTTGTTTTGAACTGAACTTTAGCGTTAGCAGCGAAAGGCGATGAAGGTAACTGGCGTTAACGTAACGGTGGCTAACGTTATCTAGCTAACGTTAGCGTTATTAGCTAGGCCGCGACAACATAGCTAACGTTACCCTCGCTAGCTAACGTTACTGTCCAAATGAATCATCATTTTGCAGGGAAGCGGCTACATACTCAACTGTCGAAGATATATTTGATAGAGAATGGGCTCCGCTAATTTATCGGCGATGCTAAGCTAAAGCTAGCTTTCTCTGAGGGGGTTTCACTCGACGTAATGTTACTGGGCGTGGAAAGGATGGACAGGTGTTGCCGCTGCCTGCTCAGCTTTCATTTCACATGTGTCTCGTAACGTATGAGTTGAGTTAAACTGGCTGTCTCGGTGTGTTATCAATTAATCTTGGGGATTGCGTGAAAAGCTTCTCTATGTGGATCGTAGGATCCATATGACGGCGGAGACGACGAGGCGCCCGGACTTTGAGATGAATCCTACCCAGACCCAGCTGTGCTTCTGCACCGAGTGTCTCTGGCGACCCACGCATCCACGAGAACCACATCTGATCTAGATGGATGATCCCGACTGACCGGGACACGTGTGTCGTACTTTCTCTGCTACATTACTGTTAACTTAGCAACAATGTCGGTCTCGGTGAGTACAGTAACTCGCTCTTTGTTTGGATGAATTTGCATGTACAGGTTATTATGGGACAAACGTGATCGAAGCTAAAGTAAAACTAAGAAAAATGGTTTATTCTAATTTTTCACATGATCTTACTATATCTCTATATTTTAACAGAGTCATCATTGCCTCCATTACTGTTTTAAGGGAGTCCCACATGGCTCGATGGAGCCCAGTTGTCCACAGGGGGTTGGTTTAGAAAATGAAAGGGGGCCTGGCTCTCTGGCTTTGGGTTGGCAATTAAGCCCTAAACAGCAAGGGACAGATGTGCCTCTTATCCCCTCCCCCTCCCTCTCATCCTGCTCATTACCATTAAGCCCTTGTGTCCATTTGATCATTGATCCTCCCTGACTGTGCCCCTCTTTCACATTTACTGACACAGCTGTGAATTTCAAGTTTATCATCATGCTAGCCTAGGTTTTACATTTTAAATTATTTTTGGCCACCCGTGCTCCTTCTGTCCCTCTTCACACAGACGTTTTACGAGATCTTCCCCATTCACTCCTATTCACGCTCCATTCAACAGCTCTGAACAATCGCCCTTTTTATTCCCCTGACTTGGCATGGCAGTGTCAATGTAGTTGTTTGTTTGTGGTGTGTGAATGTGATACACTAGCTTGTGTGAATTTAGGCTGTTGATTAAAACCTACTTTTATATGGACATTTGGTGTGTGTGTGTAGTTGTGAGAATGACTGAATTAGGGGTTTGTTTTTATGATCTCTGCTTTGGTCTCGCCCTCTTTTTCAGACGGTATTGGCAAAGGCGCTGTTTGACAACACGGCAGAGAGCCCAGAGGAGTTGGCTTTCCGGAAAGGTGACATCCTAATGGTTCTAGAACAGGAGCAGAGTGGCGGTCCCGGCTGGTGGCTCTGCTCCCTGCATGGCAGACAGGGAATTGCCCCAGCTAACCGCCTTCGACTCCTCCAGACGGCCCCACCCCCTGGCTCAGACCAACGTCATGGCCCCCCTGAGGACTCAGTCTATTTGTCGCCAGCTTCCCAACTGGCCCGGACTGCTGTCAGCAGTAGTGCAGAGGACATAGATGGAGTATATCGCTCCCCGCCAGGCGTGGGTGAGGCACGAGGAGTTGGAGCATCCTTGAGGCCTGGGGAGCTCCGCAGAGTCGAGGGTGGGCGCCCACGTTCGCACTCCAGCTCTGGCACACGGCCCCGACCTGACTGGGATATTGGGGTGGTTGGGCGTCCGCGCTCACCCTCTCTGAGAGGACGAGGCACGGAATTGTCAGGAACACTTTATCAGACTCCAGTAGGTCCCATGCCTTCAGCAGCTCAGCATGCCAGGCAATCAGGAGCTCTCATGGCTTCGGAGTCCGTGTACCTCTCCCCCACTGGACTGCCGAGGGCAGCTGATGACCCGGAGGACACTACATACTTAGTTCCAAGGGAAACACTAACAGGACACTCAGACGACTGTTACTTGGTGCCCAAAGGTACACCACTTGCAGGTGATGATGTTTACCAATCCCCGACAGGAGGAGTTGTGGCCAATGCTGTCTGCTCTAATGGCCCCTCTATAGCAGGTGGAACACCTGGTGCCCCTCAGGCAAAAGTGAGCCAGGACACACCAGGGATGTACCAAATACCCACTGCTGCAGGGCCAAACCTTCCCAGGACTCAAGCAACAGTTTTGGCCCATCAGCACCCATCTCAGTTATCCCCTGCCCAAGCATCTCCCGGACCACTACTCAAAGGAATATCACCCAACCCTGCCAGAGGTAAACCCGGCCTGGCCTGTCATCGTGGTTCCCCTTTGCTGGTCAGAGCAGGACAGATCAGGGTTCCTGGATCGCCAAATTTTGCTCGCAAACCTCCTCCACCAGCACCTCCAGTGAGGGGAGTCACCAGGAAAGACGCACAACAAGTAGCGCCTTCATTTTCTGATCCTAACTCTGTCCCCATGCCTGCCGCTCCGGTCATTCCTGCAAACCCGCAACAAGAAGTGGACAAACAGAAGGGAACTCCTCAGAGTAAGGAGGAAAGGACAAACAATGGTTTTGATAAAAGCAGCAACGGGCAGCACAAAAAAGGAGAAAATCAGGATTACTCAGATCCTGTTGATGATCAGGTTAGTGAAGCTACTTCACTTCCTTCTGTTGAAACAGTTCAGCTGAGGACACATGTTACTGTTATAGGTTCTTATTGTTTTAAACAAGGTCATATATATATTTTAATTGCTTCAAAATGGCTTTTCTCTTACGGACTTTGTAAGCGGAGTAGATTTTTTGTAAAGCATTTTGTCAAGCAAGGCCTGCAGTAGTCGTAATCTGGTTTTGTTCTTTCGTGGTCTTGGTAGGTGTATGATACTCCTCCCAGTGGCAGATGGCAGCGTCCAGTCCCATCTTCCCTTGGTGATGATGATGGCATCTATGACACCCCTCGCAGCGTCCCACCACAAGCGGATTCTGAGACAGAGGTAAATACAACACTTAGCAATCTTTACTGCTCCACAGACTTGTTTTTATTATATCCTTGTTTTCAAAAAGGGAAATTCTGGTCAGATTCATCTTGTCTTGTTTAATCGATCAGATCTTTGACTAAATAAGAACATGCATTGCTCTTTTTTATCTGTTTCTCTTGTTGCAATCTTTTCAGGTCAAATTTTGACTTTTAATATTTAATTTGAAATCCATATTTTCAAATGAAATGTTGTTTGAAATGTTCAGACTTTAAACTACTACCAGTACTTTTTTCCAAGGCATTTGCTCCTACATTTGATGTACGTACAGTTCTGCTCCTCTCTTATTTACTGACAGTGAAATGGTAATCCTCCCGAAAGTTATGATTTACCAGGAATAGCTGGGAACTTTGGTTGACGGTTGTATTGAATACAAGTCTGAACAAGTAAAGGGATTCACCACAAAAGATGACTATCAAACACACTGTCACCATTTCATCCCACATTCCACCATCCGTCTGTGTCCCTGCCCCCCTTCAATGCGAGGCCACACCTGTTTCTTTCTGCTGTGGGAGCCTGTCTATCCAGTCCAAATGCTGCTGCTATTTTCTCCTAGTTACACCCATCTGTCAGGGCCCCGCCAAGGCCATACCACGAGCACCCTGCCCCCAGTGGTCTCTCCTTTAATGTTGCTTGAATATGTCTGCCAGCTGGTGGATTATTTTTTCCTCAGTGGCTGTAATTACTGTATGTGGACTGGAGACTCATTACTTCAGCAGTTAGCTGCTGAAGGGGATAAATATATCTCTGACACTTTAATTAGTTTCAGTCTGATCACGCAAGCACAGCCAGGTTAAAACTCTTCTAAACTTACAGAACACAGTATTTTATTGCAAACTACTATAATTGCATTGAGTTGCTATCTCATAGAAATAATTCTCTGTGCACGCAATCACGAGGTAAACAACAAGCTCAGTTTTAAACATGTCTTCTCCTCCTTGTAGGTCTACGATGTTCCCACCATCAACCCGAATATATCCACATCAGATGTCCAGCCCGATGAAGTTGATGACGATGTGTACAGCGTCCCCACTCTTCCAGGTGTGCCTCTGGGCCCAGGGGAGTCGACTACCGGCCTCTCCACTGAGGATGCAACCCAGGCTGGACAGGTCTATCGTGTCCCTACGTCTGATAAACGAATCAGTGGAGGAAGTCATAACCAGGACTCCTCTGAGCATGACTGTGGCATCTATGACATGCCTGCTTTGACTGCAGAGGTCCTCCCACATTCTTCATCATCCTCTTCCACCTCCACTCGCCGCCTCTCCATCTCTAGTAACGGTTCAGGTGACATACAGTGGAGAGCTTCGCTTTCCAGCCTTGTCCACACTGTGCTGAGCACAGTCTCCTGCTCGGCCTCCACTCTGTCGTCGCGGGATCTGGCCACCTCGTTGGCTGAAATCCTGTCGACCTGGAAAGCCAGTCATTCAGACGATCCTCCACCGCCTCTTCAGCAGGCATGGGCTCGGCTATCGGACCTTCTGCCAGCGCTCTCCGCTGTTGGCAACGCTCCTCCATCTGAAGGGCTCTTGTTGCTGGTCCAGCGCTCTCTTGAGGAAAGCACTCTCCTCTTGCAGGTTCAAGGCCGCCCCCGTCTGCCTTCCCAGGAATCTCTGTCCCGCAGGCCATTGCCTGCGCTCCCTGTGCCTGACGGGAAGTCTCCGGGAGGTGGGATGGGATCTCGTAAAGGTAGCTGGATCCAGGAGAGGCCCCTGCCCCCAACCCCTCAGCCTGCTTTCCCTCTGCCTCCCACTCCGTCAACTGTGACGCTGACAGTGGGTCCTGTTGACGGAGAAGACGACCCCAGCAATGAGTACGCAGGGATCGGCTTGACTCCCGTCCCTGCCCCAGTACCTACTGGAGACAGTGTTGGATATGTCAAGCTTCAGGTCAGATTTCATGATGAGTCACATGTAATTCCATGGTTACAAATCAATCAAACATAGACTTTGAAAGGTTTTATTCTCTTTGTCCCACTTTAGGGTAAACCTGAGCCACCTCCCAATGCCCTGATGGAGAACGGACAAACACAAACGATCACTGCAGAGCCCAGAGTGAGTCTTTTTCTCTGTGTTTTTACCTCTGTGTGTACATGGTCCTTAGCGCCTACAGACCGCAGGCTGTCATTCTATGTTTGTTTTGTTGTACAGAAAAACTCTCGGCAAGTCTGCACAGATAAGTCATTGATTCAGTCAGTGTTGACTGTGCGCTCTGTTTACCAATGAGCACTGTGACTCATTAATCCAGCTCGCAGCAGCTCTTTGGCTCCTGATGTGGTTAAAACCCGTCTGCTAGTCTATACTTACAAATTCATGTTTCTCAACACTATCTGACTTAATACCACATTAACGTCTGTTAATTTGAACACCCATCCATCATGTGGCAATTTGTTTGCTTTCATTCGTATGTGTCTGAAATCAACATCAAGGCCCAGAGCTGGAGACTTGTAACAACATACTGTTCATAAGCAAAAACTCCACCACATTTTGTCTCTTAGAGTCAGTTTTGCCTTCTGTTGCTAGAGTCTGAGGTCATGTTGGGTTTTTTTTTTTAGTCACCCAGTCTGCTCTTTTTTTTTCCTTCTTCTTGCTGGATTCTTGTTTGCAGCCCAGGCGACCAACAACAGGTCACTTGTAGATCTTAACAATCTTGCCTCACATAGACTGCAGGCCGCTGGACAATAAGTAACAGAAAAGCACAGTTATTCTTTCTAACGTGCCACATGCTGAAATACTGTGTGTGTGCTTTAAATGAATAATTATTTCTCCTTATGGATTAAAACTAAATTAGATTTTCTGGGTAATCATCTGATCTAGAAAGGTAAAGTATGTGTGCAGTACATTAGCCAATGGCATAAGGCATGTGTTGCATCCAGGGATGTTCTTGTACATCTTCTTTTTTTAGATTTTTCTCAGCTGTCAACAATCCAATCCTTCAGCTTTCCTATGGAAATAAAGGCACAGAAAGCCTAAAAAACATTTAAAACATTAAAAAAAACAAGACTTGGTGTCCCTAAAAGAAAATTCAGCACAAGTGGTATATTTGACTCTGTAGAATGACTTTCCTCTCTGAATACAAATTTTATCTTCCCTTTTTTATCATACAGTTGACCCCATCCCCTGGTCTCCCAGTGTCCCTGTCCCTGGAGGACTCAGAGTTGCTGTCCTTCTACTCCGCTCAGAGCCTCGCTCACCTCTCCTGCCTGGCAGACGCCATCGACGTGCTCTACAGCAGCGTGCAGGGGAACCAACCGCCCCGCATCTTCGTCGCCAGAGGGAAGAGTCTCATTGTGACGGCACACAAGCTTGTGTTCATCGGGGATACGCTCTCCCGCCTTCTCAGCTCTGCCGACCTCCGCGCCAAGGTGTGCACAGAAGACCTCGTGCATGTTTTGTTGTCATGATGTCATTTGTGAGAGAGCGCGACACTCTGTGTGTCATTAGGTTGACAAACACATATTTGTCTTAATGAACAGGAACAGGCAGTTTAAAGAAGTAAAACTGATCAAACCTGTGGTAAACCTGTGTTTATTTCTTTTGTTTGCTTCAGATCACAACCTCGGGAGGACGACTCTGTCAGGCCTTGAAGTCAGTTGTCGTGGCCACAAAGGGGGCGGCGCAAAACTACCCGTCAGTATCTGCCACCCAGGAGATGGTGGACCGCGTTGCCGAGCTCTCCCAGCAAGCAGCCGGCTTCTCCACACTGCTCCAGCGTCTGGCCGAAATATCGTCATGATATTTCGTATCACTTGCGTAAAAACTTTGTTTACACTACACATATATTTTCTCTCTTTGAAATGCCTTATTTGTTTTTAGACTCTTTTATCACCTTTCTTTTGAATGGGAGTGAAGCAAGCGAAGTTGGATCCTGGAGTGTTTAGCCTTGCTGCAGCGGTTACTGAGCTGGATGGGTTTCGACTGTGTTGGTTCTATCCTCAAAGTGTGTGTAGGTTTGCCCTTGTTTATGTACTGACCTCTGTGCTTTGATGCCAGGCACACTTGTCTTTTGAGTGTTAACTTATTGAATATTTGAGGCCCCGCTGTGGCTTTGAGTGTCTGTCCGGAGCTTTGCTTTATTGTGTTTGCCATATTTTCTTCCACATGATAGCCACTTTTCCTTCCTTCCTCTATTTATTTAGCCACCCCCCTATTCCAAAAATAGCACAGAAGGAAGCCTTACATCCTGGTTTTGGCCTACTTTTGACTGTGATACCTGAAAGGCCTTTTGTGATTATCATTCTGACGCTGTTGAAACAGCATATCAAGTGATTGGGGCTATATAGGAGAAAAATGGAATAGAGTGTTGAGGAGGAAGTTTGCCCAACTTCCATTCTTAATTCGTGCAGGTATGTGTTGTGTTTGTGCAGTACCCACTTCCACTAGAAAGCAAAAATTAACTGCAGCTCTTTGCGTAATCCGCTCTGGATGAGTATCACAAAAAGCATCTGTCAGCACATGTAAGCTTATGTTCATGCAGTCTTACACACCTCATGAAAAAAAAAAAACGTAAAGTCCTGTCTGACGAGAAAGATAATACCCGAGCATGGATGCAGCCACTGAGAGTGAATAATGACACTTGTGTGGGAAATTGCCTTATCCTGTTCTTTCCCACAGTCACATGATAGTCTGGCAGTGTGTTTAAAAAAACAAAAAACAAAACCAAAACCTGTTGACCAAGCTCACCTGTCTTTACATGTCTTGTTTCAATCTGCATGCTTATGTTGATTTGACAATGTTCGCTTTACATATTCATTTCCCGCAAGGTACTCACCCACATCTGCTTTGATTACTTCAAGTCAGCAACTTTGCTGTGAGGGCGTATGGAAAACACTAAGGCTGGGTGTTACACATGTAATAATATGAAGTATAGCAAAGGGAACACAGGTCACTGTATATGCACTTGATCTAAACCATATCGCCCAGCCCGAGAAAAACCTGCGAACTGAATCTCACCTTTTTTTTAAATAAAGTATGAGAATTTTTGCCTTTTAAATCCCACAAAACACATACCTATGTACCATCCCAAGCTATTATATTACTGTCTGATCTTTACCGTTTTTTATTTATGCTACTCATTAGATGCAATATGTTGATCTTGAAAATAGAAGTCGAACGTCGAGGCAACGTTTACACTACAAATCTTACATGTAAACACATGTCCAG
>JAQLOL010000016.1:13399883-13435307 GCA_029783665.1 Naso thynnoides | reverse complement strand
AAAATGTCCTCCGGTTTTCCCTCTGATGTCCTACGACTGCTCTGCCTCAACTCTGTGATTCACGGAGGTTCCTGAAAGCAACATGTAGGCTGCCTGCAAACCATAGCTGCAACTGCAGCAGTGGGTCGTTGTTGGGGACGACTCCCCTAAATAAAAGGCTGCAGACAGACGGAGCAGTCATAGGACATCAGAGGAAAAACCAGAGGACATTATCTCTGTAAAATGTGATCTGATTTTACTAAAATTGCTGTTTTGTGTGACAAATGACTGTGCATTGGTAAGTTTCGTTTTTCAAAGCCACAGGTCGCAGTCAAAGTTATATATTATTGCTTTAAAGATCTAATTTGTTTGTTTCTGTTATTACATGTTTGAGTGTTTTAAGTTCTGTAGACAGTATAATTCCTGTACTGTATTAGCACGAGATCAAATCAACAGAATATTTCTCTCAAAAATAAACAGTCTTAAAAATTCTAATATTTATCAGTGTACCAATAGGTCTGATGTGCTGTATCAAGCAGCAATACTTCTCTAAGGACTGAAGAAATATTTTAGAAGTTAGACAGTGCTCTTTGGCTCTTACAGTGCAGAGATATTATTATAGGGCTGTTTTGTGTATTTATTGTATTACAGATGGGTGAGGAGATGAGCCAGAATAGTTTCATAAAACAATATCTGGCCAAACAGCAAGAGCTCCTTCTCCAGAGGCTGCAGAGAGAAGCTCAGCAAGACGAAGAGGAAGACGGTATGACTTTCACACCAACACACACAATCACAAATTGGACACTGAACACAGTCTCTGGCATAAAAACAGTTATACTTTAGGTTCAAGGACCTGGACAGCCTCTGTATTTTTCTCTTCCACACTCTCTGTCTTCCAGCTGTCCGTGCTCACCTAATTTCATGTACATTTAAATGAACACGCTCCCACACATGTGCTGACTTTAACCTCTGCCTTGTGTCCTGCTCTGACAGAAAGTTCAGCAGTGCCGGAGGAGGATGACGACCACTCAGAGGACAATGACAGCTCCCCCTTTGTCTCTGACAAGGTCAGTACCCTCCTCGCACTGAGTAATCAGATATGGAAAACTAAGGAAAATGTTATTTTTAATTTCCCTAAATATCTTCCTTATCACCCCAAATCCTAGTTGGTACTTTTTTCAGGAATGTGCAGAAAGGAGTTCTTATGTTCATCATACACCAAATGAATTTTTTCTTGCTTGTAAATGCTTCAAAACGTGTTCCTGACTGTAAGGAACAGATCTGGTCATCTCTGCTTCTCTTAGAGTGACTTCATTATTTTTGCCCAGCAGCATCACTCCATCATCTCCCAGCCCTCTATGACCAGGGCGGAGGCAAAAGGGGGGGCCTCAGTGATGGTTCATGGGATGATGGCATGTAGCCCTGACATGGGTCCTGGTCCTACCCTTCATCCCCAAGAATCCCTCGAGGCTCCAGGAGCCAGGATGCAGCGAGCGACCTTTCATCAAGGACATAAGGAGCCTCCAGCCCCCTCCCCTCCTCGTGCCGTAGCTTCCCTATCAGTGCGCGTCTTGGGCCAGCCTGACCGCCAGGGGCTGCCCCCTGCCGTACCCCGAGCCCAGGAGAAGGAGGGCACCGCGCCGAGTGAACCAGGATTAGCTCATCCTGTCCTCCACCTGAGCCGTTCTGCCAGGGTCTCAACAGGTGCTCGCGTCCATGAGGAGAATGATGAAGATGACAGCGGTGATGATGAAAGCGAGGATGATGAGGACTGGGGTCCCGTTCCAGGTGCGTCCCAAAGGGGCAACAGAGCACCTCCCCAGCAGCAGCAGATGCCTCCCAGTGTCCCACTGACTGCTGCAAGATCTAAACGCAAGCTTCAACCTCCGCAGCACATTCCACCGCCACAGGTGCATCACACCCCAATGCAGCTGCGCCACCCCACTCCTCCGCCTTCTCCTCCCCCTGATCTGTTTCCCCTGCCTGACACTCCTAAGCAGAGCCCACCAGACGCAGACGACCAGGAGGGAGAGCGCCCTGAGGCTGCACACGGTCCAAGGGCAGTGCCTTTCCCACCTCCCACTGTGCAGAGGCAAGACTCAGACTCGAGCTCTCGCTCCAGCAGTCCTGAGCCCCCTGTGAAGCGCAGGCCGGGGCCCCTCTCTCTGCTCGTACACAAGATGGAGTCAGAGGCGGCTTTCCATGCAAGTGAGGCCACCTCAGCTGCAGACATGTCAGGAGAGACAGCACACTCCACTGCCGAGTCTACCAGTTTCAGTGAATCTCCACTGCAAAAATTAGAGAGAAAGAGGCTACAGGAGAGCAGAGAGATGGAGCAAGCGAGGCGACCGAAGGAGGAGAGGGAGAGAGAACAACAGCAGGAGCAGGAGAGAGAAAGAAGAAAGCTGCAAGAACAGGAGAGAGAGAGAAAACGTTTGGAAGAAGAGAAGGCCAAGGAGAGGAAACAACTGGAAGAGGTGGAGAACCTGCGTCAGAAAGAGGAACGAGAAAAAGAAAGAAAACGTCAGGAAGAGAAAAAAGAGAAGGAGAGAAAACAACAGGGTGAGGAGAAGAGAAGAGAGGAGACACAAGGAAGCAGCAAGATCACGGTGTCTGTGACTAAGGCTCAAGATTCAGGTTCCTCATCAGACTCTGACTCCAGATCCGACTCTTCTTCCCGCTCATCGCAATCTTCGTCTTCCCAGGATAAAACTCGCCCTGCCAGACAGCTGAAGGTCAGTCATCAAACTTATGCGAGTCTGTCATCTCGCTGCAGCATTGATAGGGATTTTTGAGCTGTGGCGTGAATATATTGCAATCTAGCATCCCATTAAATACACTCTGACACTGGGAATGCTTGAGTGTGCCTCACTTCTGTTGTCAGGATGACAGAGAGTGTTAGTGCATGTATAATAATTAACAAATCATTTTGGTCCCCGATTATTGCAGAAGATTTCCTGCAGTTAGTTGGTTTTCTTCTTCTCTTCCCCTACATTTAGGTCAGCATCTGTGTATTTTATGTAAACTTGCCTTTGATGGCTTGTTTTGGAGTGCACTAATAATATTTGAGCCTACTGCTATTTGCTTTTCATTGTTTTTTACTATGAATGATTTTACAGAGGGTGGACAAAGGACACGAAGCAGAGGATGAGAAAAAGACTAACCTGAGGAAAGGGGCAGAGGAGCGACACCTTTCAAAAAGGTCAGTGAGCATCATTAAACTACAGTTAACGTTAGTAACAAGTTAAACATAGTCTTCAAATTATATGTTGCTGGAGATGAAAGGATACACCAGCTAAAATAACACACTGCATGCAGTCCTTTCTTGCTCTCTCCACCACTTTGTTCGCCTCAGACACTGTGTGCTCTCTATTATTTAGTGTATTTGCCCTGGAATGTTTTTTTTAAGCAGTGTTCTGTCTTTCCAATGTTGTTTTATGTATTTTTTCAGCTTTAAGTTCTATATTTTCTCTATGCTGGATATGTCAACCTGCATTTGACTTTGTGGGGTGATTATACATATGGAGAAGACATGAACTAATTCCCTGGATTTGTAGGATATCGAGGATGATTATATTCTCTTAACTATATGTTGATGCTTCTGCATGTTGTACTTCGTGTACTATCAGAGGACAATGCAAAAGCAATGTGTATTTTAAGTACAAGAGATTACAGTATGAGAGATTACAGAAATGCAGTAAATTCTCACTGCAAGTCTGAAAATCTACAAAACATACCCGTCTTTTCACACAGCATAAGTATCGTAAGGTAAATAAGGGCAGGGTTTTTGTTGGGTAAAGGTCCGAGGGTAATAACACGCAGTGTTTACTAGTACAACAGAAAGGACTGTGCCTGCATTTGTTAGGTGAAAATGCTGTTTGTGTTTGTAATGTTTTGACTTTATTTTAAGGGTCGCACTTAAATCACTTTCCTTAAACTTTGCAGTGTTTTGGAGAGAAAAATTGTGCTTTGGCTGTGCTCAGAATAAATGGATTGCTCATGTAAAGGGTGGAAATCATTTCCCATGTGATCTTGTGCCAGTATAAAAATGCCTCTTGGAATCAAAAATATTCGTTACAGAGCTGAAAGCATGTCTTCAAGATCTTTTAAACCTTGAATTGCTTGTTGGAAGGGGAAAAAAATCCTACAGCTTTCTTACTCATCGCTCCTAAAAATAGCACGTTGTTTTCTCGTCAGGCGTTTATTGCGGCAGCCTCACACGCAGCGTGGCTGCTGCTGAGAAAAGGGTCCTTTTGTGCGTCCAGTCTTTGCCTGTCTTTTTACACGAATTACAGTTGTTTCTGGTTACAGAAAACATAGTTTCACGTAGCGTAGCTCTTTGGTTAATCGCTAAGTTTTGGTAATAATTAATTGTGCTACGTCTGATTCTCTAACAGAGCTTTTATTTTGAAAATCGTTGACCGGAACATATTTTTTTCCACTCCGGTAGACTTGACACTGCTCTCGCTATCCAACATGGCCGTCGTGCATGCATTGCATCCCTGATACAGACGTAGTGCTCGGCTATTTAACAGAAACAGTCGCGATCGGATTTTTTATTTCGCGGCCCCGATTCCAACCCAGGCCGGACCGGAATAGCCATCAGCGGGAGAGTGTTGTCTTTTATCCCCGGGGTTCCCTTTCAAGGCCGGCCGTAATGCTGTCCGAAGGCAACAAAAACGGGTAAGAGTGAGCCAGAGGGCGACTCAAGGCTTCAGGTTGCTGATTGTACTTTTACACCCCGTTATCCAAAAAACAACAGGGATACATAAGCCGGTGTTTGCCTTTCGTGTCCCGCTGTGATACCGGCTGCATATTATGATTGTCGCGGTACTGGTTAGCTAGCAGCTCCTTCTTGCCTGTTAAATATCATCTCATCAGTTCACATTGGCCTGGTTATCGGCGTGTTACATGCTCGCCCATGTGAGGGGGACCGGGGGTGGGGATGTCGGTGAGAGCCTTGAGAGCCTTTTGTTGAGTAAAGGGAGTGGGGAAGATATTTAGGGGGGAAGGGGGTCTCTTTCTTATGATCAGTGCTTAAAATGGCCTCATGTTGAAGGAACGCAGTGATTAATTAATAATGGGCTCAGATTTCAAGGTGTGATGGTGAGATCAATGCGCATGGTGATTTCTGCTCTGTCTCTTGACCTCAACGTTTTGTCATTCCTGGTGCAGAAGACTTGGGCCTTTTTTTGAATTCCGCAGTACACATTGTCTTATTTCAGAATGAAAACATCCTCTTTGGTAATCCATTAAATTTAATTTAATCATGGCCGTACTGTACATGTACCTTGTTGTCAAGCCCACACAGAAGACTCTATTTTTATTCTTGGGTTCATCTGTTAATGATCTTTGCTGTTGTCAAGGGAGATCATTAAATCAGACATCTGTTAGCTGTACAGACAGTGTGAATAGGCCCTTATGGTGTGATATGATTCTCCCAACTGGCACCTGCACTCACCCTCATCCCATGGGAGCTGACAACATGTCTGATTTGATCAATGATAATGTTTTAGTCCCTTTTTATGACCAGTTTGTTAATTGGGACAGTCTGTCATCAAGCTAACATGAACAAGAGCAGGTTTAATGAGTCATACACCTTGTATGGTCACTTTTTGCTTGGTTTCTCTGAAGTTTATTCAGAGGAAGTGATTTGTTTTATGATACATTTCACAGATAGCGATATGATGCCGAAAGTTTAAGCTGCACTTTAGTCTGCTTCCTCATTCCAGCCTAGTCATATGAGTTCGGAGCTGTTTGAAATGTAAGGCTAAAGGGCTTCAGGTTATTTGAAAAGAAAAAACCATCAGGCGTCATGTAGACACACAATTAGTCACTCATTTTTGTCTTTCCGTTGTCTTTACACTACCTCAACCTGGCCTTTTCTTCTTTTTGGAGCCCGAGGGGTTGGATTTCAAGTAGACATCTGTCTCCTTTTATAGCCTGTGCAGGTGTCTTGGGCCTTGCCAAAGAGCCACACACACATACACATTGACATCCACACCTAGGGCAAATGAGAGAATCACTGTGGAGGAGGGAAAATATTGTCCTTCTGCCCACTCTCCTGCCAGTGACTAATCTACAGAGATGGAGGTTGAACAGGCTCTCCTAACTCCCTTGGTTGATTTCAGGAGTACAGAGACTAACATTAGAGGCCCTCAGCTGTAAGAAACTCTGCCGGTGGCTGTGTTACATCAGATGGTAAAAGAGAAAAGCTGAAGTTTGATCGCCTTGAGCTGAGCTAGTAAATACTCGAAAGTTAAAGAGAGAGATAGGATAAAGGATCGGAAATGACAGAAGAAAATATAATTTGAACAAGAGACAAAATGTGTTGCAGAGATTTCGATGTGACATGGAATCGACTAACACTTCAAAACATTTTCTTTTATACTTTTCAGAAATCCAAAATATTTAATTACAAAACAACAGTCAGTAAATCAAACAGCAAAGCAGACTGTGCCCTGGGATACAGAACAAGATGCTTGAAGATACGATTCTCCCACGTACAGCATGTTTCACCTAGAGATGTTGCAATATCGTTTTTTTCCTTCCCAAAATCCAGACTTGGGTCGCAGTCAATACCGAGTACTGATCCAATACCGGCACATAAAAATTACAGTTCCTTTAAAGGGTAAGGTGTAATTATAATTTAATAGAATAAAAAAGATTTAAATAGAGCACTATAAAGCGGTATCAAGGAAAATCTTGTTCCTTACACAGCTCTTACTAAACTAAGTGGAGAGTAGCTGGGTATCATTTAGTGGCTAATAAATCACAAGGTATCAGATCGGTGCACAGACTGGTCACTACACGACTCGCCAATGCTAACACTGACATTTCTGGTGGTATCAGAAGCATTTTGTGATACTGGTATCGGTATCGGAACAAGTCTAGTTTTACCTCTGTCTGTATCATCTCATGGAGGCAGAGAAGAAGACATGATGACACTGGTAGGGGAAGTTAAGCGGGTTGCTTAAAAATAAGGTGATAACTTTGGCTTGGTTCTGCTCTGTATTAGATAACAACGATAAAACAACATGTGGGGAAGCATTAAGCTGTGTGAGGTCTGACTCACAGTTGCTTCAAAGCATGGGGTTGGAGGTTTTTTGTTTTGTTTTTTCAATAACGACCGCGCATGGATCTGATGGAAGACCGCACACGTGGAGTCAGCTGTGAGCGTGTCTCGGGACTGTAAGTTAGTTTGAGGTGTGTGACCCTGGGTGTCTGTTAGCTGGTGAGTTATTTATAGCTGGAGTGACACAGATCACTGCCCCCCGGCACCATTCCTGGGACTCTTCAAAGCGTTTTCCTCTGTCTTGTCCTGCGCATCATTTTTCCCTGATTGTCTTTGATTAGGGCAGCAACTCATGATTATGGTCCTCGCTCATTAGTCTGATTGTTTTCTTGATTGTCTGATCTATATTAGGTCAGATGAATGTTTTAAAAAAAAAAAAAGTATTATAATTGCCTTAAGCTCTAGATAATTTGATCAGACCTAAAAACCCTTTAGAATCACAAAAGACAAAACAAACCTCAGAACCTTTCAGCTGAGAGTCACCACTCAACTCACACACTGTTTTTTTATTGGTCCAGCGGTCATGATTCTGAGGGTATGCACACAAAACACATTTGAAAAGCACGATCAACAGCGTTTAGATTTTGTCAGGCTTAAAGTAAAACCTAAGCAGGAATAAAAATCAGAAAGAGGATGCAACCCAACAGACACACACTCAGATAGTTTCCCTTATCTGCTATGACATCATACACATAAGGAGAGGGGCGCTGCCCTGGCTCTGTTAGATTGAGTGCAAGGTTTTGGTCATAATAGATGATTTCTAGAAATGTGGCTAATCGGGCCTAACTATTGTTTTGCTTAAATAGGAGGCAGAATATTTTGGCATATCTGAAAGAAAAGCCTGCACAATTAAGTTCCTGTTACGTGCCGTTTGTTGACACATCCACATGAGCGACATTCCAAGCCAAATGCTCTTCTCCAGACTGAAAGGACATACAAAGACGCCATCTTTAAATGTGCCTGTTAGGGTCATGCAGTGGTCACATGATGTCAGTGGACAAAAATTCATCATTGCTAACACCAGTGACCTTTTGATAGTTTCACATCACAAAATACACATGACAAGAATAGAAAAGCTTTCTAAAAAAATAACATCAGGCCATGTGGCTACTGTTATTTCAATTGGCTTAATCTAAATGAAAGAGGCAGCTCTGTATTTTAAGTAGGATGATCCTAAGCTTTTTGTAAGAATTACTAATATCCAGTTCCTGAACTTTCATGGAGGGATGAAAACTGGCAAAATATTCAAAAAACACACAACACCTTAAATACTGTTCAACAGGATCTGATCCACATACATTTCAGATTTTTTAACAAGTTCATTGTGTCCACTGTCATCTCGGTGATCCTACAGTCCTCTGCTTGTTTTTAGTCGTCTTAAAGCAAAAAAAAAAAAAGTCAAAGAAAAGGTCAAATGTTAAGGTCTTCATTTGAATACTTTGAAATGCAGGCAGCATTAGAGATGGATTTAACACAGGTAACACAAGGGCAGGCGAAGATAACAAGCTCACCACCAGGTGCAAATTGGAAGGCCAGACACTCTCACTGACCAGTATTGACCCCGAGCTCTCAGACAGTCTTACTTCTTTAATCCTTGCTCACTCGCTCACCCTTCCCGCCTTACCCCAAGCGTCTCTTCCTCCTGCAGGGAGGTGTCAGAGCCCAGCGCAGCCGCCGTGACCGAGGTGGAGCCAGACTCTGAGAGCTCCGTGGCCCAGCAGCCACCTTCGGGGGCTGAGCCAGAGAACAGTGAGGGTCGCCTGGAGGAGGTAAGGTCACTGTGTGGGGTGGGGACGCCCCGGTCTTTGCTCTGTCTCCCACTAACCTGCATCCTCATTCATTAAAAGCATGTGTAGTTGACAGAACAAGTAAAGTGGGTCACTTACAGCCAACACAACCCCAACGTTTGGCTCCTATGGAGATTTTATCCCTTGTATCCAGATCAGTTTACAGATTCTGCATCCTTTTAGCTGTTTAAATACTCAGTTGGAAGACAAATGCTTATAGGTGCGCCAACTGGGGTTGTGTTGGAGTTGGGTCCTGGGGTAAATAGAAATGAACTAATCCTTTCCCTCTTCGTTTAATGCAACTAATATTTCATAACCAACTCATTCACTTAGATGATCTCTCACACACACGTCTGTTTGTCTGGTCCATGCAGAGGAATGTTAAGTGTTAATGCAGCTGTAATGCAAGTAGTGATGGTAATAGCTTTGCTGCATAAAGTGCATGCTTCCCATATCGCATTTATGTGTGTGTGTGTGTGTTTTGTTCATAAGGGAACGAGAGAGAAAAAACATAACTCCAGAGCTCTGACACACCAAGAAGACTATCGATCGCTCTTTAACTCTCTGCGGTCGACATTGATCCATCTGTATTACTCAGCTGAAGTTCTTGCATGTGGTGTGTCAAGGTCTTAAGAGTCATTGTACTGTGTGTGTGTGTGTGTGTGTATGTGAGTGTGTGTATGTGTGTGTTTGTGGGTTTTGTCTCCCCCTTGGGTATGTATGAATAATGGACCCTGACAGTGTGTGTAGAGATGCATCAGGGTTTGTTTCTGCTGTTTTTCTTTCACCCTGTTTTCATTCTCTCTGCTCTCTCACTTTCTCCTTTCACTCTGCTTCTCTCTCTCTTTTATACACTCTTCCACTGTCTCTCTTCCCCTGTTTTCCATCCTTTGCCTTTTTATCCCATCATGAACGCTTCTCTCTCACTATATATATTTATGGTGTGATTGCTGTTTAAAACCCCATTGATTGCTTTGTTATGAAGGTGCCCATGCCTCTTCCATTGCCCCTAATGGTATCTGCTGCGTACTACTACTACCACCACCACCACCAACACCTCCTCCACTCCTCCTCCTACTCCTCCTACAACTCCTGTCCCGCTATGCCCAAGTGCGTCGTTGGTACCTGAATTAGGCCCAGAGTCTGCAACCCCAATGGCACTGAGTAAAGCCTGAGCCTGCAGGCCCCCCCTGTAGCCCTCCAGTGATGTGCTAAGCCAGCAGGAACTGGAGATCGTATCAGACCACCAGCAACAGCAGTGGCAGCCATGGTAACTGCAGCAGCACACAGTTGTCATGGAGACCCAGCTTCAGGGGTTGGAAACCTGCTAGCTGATCTGAGCCGGACTGGACTGGACTGTAATGCACTGTGCGGTAGTGATGAAAGATGGGGTAAGGGAAGGGGGGAGAGTTTTCCTAACGCTCTGTATCGCCTCCCCCTCTTTCTGCCTTTCCCATCAGCCATTTTGAGGACAACACAGTCTCTAATGTTGCTCTATCTTCCATTTCTCCAATCTCTACAAGCAGCACAGAGAAAAGACAAAACCCTTGAGCAGTAGGGTTTGTTTGTGCATCCTCCACAAACTGCCCCCTGCTTGTGGGTTGGAGTTATGGCGTTGGACTGAGAGCCCCTGCAACAACCCAAGCACTACTCCAACTTGAGCAACTGAATCTGCTTGAAAGTGATGATGATGGGACTTTTTTTGCGAATACGACTCGTCTGTGACATGATGACGTCTGGAACAATAATATTTACTGAACTTTTGAGGCATCCTCTGCATAACAAGCTGGCCTTTTTAAAAGAGGCTTGGAATCATTCAGCTCAACAGTTTACTTACAGTTTGTCATCAGGTTGACTGTGAGACTTTCAAAGGACACGATGCCAAGGAAAAGGACAAATAATCTGACACACATTACGCACCAAGAATTCGGGTGCACAGTGACATTGCTCAGCCATGCTGAGGTCTGGATATACTCCACATACCATCAGTCATTCAATCATTCATTGGATGTAATCAAGAAGTCATGAAAACGTGTCTCTGCTGTGGACCTGACTAATAGACAACCGCAGTTGTCGCTGCTGTTTATCATTCTGCTTCTGATATGACTTCATGTGATTGCAGAGACTTTCGTGTCGGGAAATGTACTCCAGATGATGATCTCCCATTTTGACCCCTTCTCTGGATTATATTTTAAAAAGACAAATTCTTATTTTGTCCCCCTTTAAAGAGACTTTCCACCTGTGCTGTCAGTTTGGATAGCAAACTCTAGAACTGCTCAGCGAACCCTCTGGCTATGAAAAACACATGAACTGCTTAAAAGAGGAACTCATTATGGAGAACAAACACTTCACAGGACAACCTGTTTTCAGTTTGACATTTCAGGTTCTCCTGTACTGTCACAAAGGCTCTCAAGACAGTATGTCGGAGAACGTGGACTATTATGACAATTAAAGACAATATGCTCAAGAATCGCAAAGTGGATATTTTTTCTTACCCGATTATGGATTCTAACAAAGTGCACATCGGCCCCCGTCTCTGTCAGAAACCATCACAAGGCAGTTTGAAACACCTGGCTCCCCAAAAGACTGAAACTTGACTCTGTGATCAGTCAAGTCCTCCCCAGCCCCATTCAAGAAAAAAAGTCCAATCCAGTGATCAGTTCCTGCCTGGTGGCTAATCTACACACTCAAATCGAGCCCCGCCCTCACTTCTCTGCCTTCTCTGATTGGATCCTTGTTGCCTAGATACAGTACACTCTGTCGTGCGGTTGGGCCATAGTCGAGCCAGTAAGGAATCAGGTGTCAAATGGTACCAGGCAATGACTTGTGATTATTCCTCTATTTTTCAAATGTATACATTTTTTTTAAAGGATTAAGTATAAAAAGAAACTCTTTCCTCCAGATCTTTGTTTTTGTAAATGAGAGGAATGAATTCTGACCCTCTTTGCAATTTAGCGCAATTTTTAAAAAAAAAACTCTGACGTGTGCTGCAGTTTCAATTTGATATTTAAAACCAAGATGACAGCATTCTTCTTACTTTCGGCATACAGTTTGGTTGTTAAAGATGGAAAATCTTGGTGAATTTGAACTGCAGCACCGATCCTGACAGATCATTGAGTCTTCAACACTCAGTTCTCCACCCCTGCTTCACAGAACTCGTGATCAACAACATATTATATTGTTAGTGTTAGTGCCACAAAAAAGCAAAGCTTTTAATCCCCTTCTTTCATTTCTGAACAGAATTTTTTGCTGTTAGCAAATTACAGGCGCTCGCTCTGTTAGAGTCAAAAACATGCAGCGGGAAAAACCATGTGACCTTCATCACTAACAGTCTTAGGTAATCTTTTAAATGTACTGAACACACACAGTTGTAAACTACTGAAATGTCTCTTTCTAAATGCCCATTTTAGATTTATGTAGCTCGCACACGTCAAATGGGCTCGTTTGCACAAAGGCGGAGTCAACTCTTACATATTATTACTGCCTCACATGTGATGAGCTCAAGTAACTGCGGCATTACTCACATTAAGCCTTACGATAAGAATATTTCCGATCATAAACGATGTTCTACATCATCATTCTGACAACCAGCACAGTTCTGAGAGCTGAAGCTCATTGCTGACATCACCACTAGCTAAAACCAATGGAGGACCATGTGCACTAAGACAATCCCTCAAAAAATGCAATAAACGCTCATTTTAAAAAGCATGAAACTCATTGTATGTTTAGTGGTGTCCTCTTATGTACCGACACTAAAACAAGAAGTTAGAAACAGATATATAACTCAAAAGCAGCTCTTTAGCTGCTACACGAAACAAACAAACAGCCGTTTCCAGGTAATATATCCGTGTTGAGCTTTGTGTTTAGAGAGGACACCACTAAATTTCCGTTGCGTTTCATGTCTTTGAAATTGAATGTCTATTTTATATTTTGTGCACATGCTCCTCCATTGTTTTCAGCTAGCGGTGATCATCCTGGTTGTCGTAAAAATGATGAACAACATTGTATATGATCGTAAATGTGCTTATTATAAGGCTTAAAGTGTAAAAAAACAAATTACTCCTTTAAGGAAATCTTACAATATCATCTTTACTTTTTAAAATCCATTTTTACATGAGTGTCTTGATTGGTGCCACTCGTAAAACCCAGTAACTCAGTGAGGATTTAAATGATAAAAGGCTAAGTTTGTGAACTACAGGAAGTAATTATGCCCGTAATAATCAAGTAATGTTAAAATGACCACATCTCTTCTTGTGACAATAAATTCTGTCCAAATTGGACTTGAGTTTGTAAAGTGACTGGATCCAGTCCAACACACTGACAGACACTTTGCTAGCGTTTTCCTTTTCTGTTCTCAGAGTTCTCTGATTATTACCTTGTCATAAGGTACAACGACCCTGTTTGAGTTTCACACTGGCGTATTTATGTCTTAACACATATCATGTAGCCTACTTGCCTCGTCCTTAGAGTCTTTCTCTCTCTCACACACACACATACACACATATAAAAACAAGGAGTAGCATCATAATTTATATCAGTGTCTCTGAGCAGAGGTGGAAGACGGAATTGTGTCTGGAGTCTCTCTGTATCGACCAAAAACCCTCTTCATAATGTGGTACAATTGGAGCCTCTAGGTCTCTGTTTCTTTAACCCCCCACCCCCACCCCTCCTCCACTTTTCCTGTTTCACCTCTTCTCTGTTGTTGCCTGTTTGGGTCGGACGCTTGGTTCTCATTTTGCCCCACACCCCTGGGGTTTCTGTATGTTCTCTGTCTTTCTCTCCTTCCAGAGCACCACTCCTAAGGCTTTCGCTGCTCGCAAGATATCCCTGACCAGTGAGTATCCCAGTTACATCTCTCGTCCCACGTGAGAAGAGAAGTGGAACGAGAACAAAAAAGAAAAAAAAAAACAAAACACCCTGCTTAGGCATTTAAAACCTTTGTGCAGAATGCATATGTGCAGCGGCAGATTATATTTTTCACTTGAAACAAGCAAAAACATTCCAATAATGAGTCAAAATTAACAGTAGTGACTTCGTAGGCATTGTGAAGGTGAGAGCTGTATGACTCACGCCAAACATGTTGGAGTTAAATGCCAAGCAACAGCCCATCTGCTTTTACATGACCTCCAGAGAATTTAGTATGAAAGTTTATCACTTGTAAATGCCGATAAAAGTTGGTTTATTTTAAATTAATTATTAACTATCTGCTGGTTCCAGGCTCAAACTAAAGACCTGTCTCATGTTAAAAAATTAGAAGACATTTTCCAAGTTCAGTTGTGTTTATCAGGAGATTTTACACACTTGCTAACGAGCTAGCAAGCTAAAGTTAGCTGTATCATGAGACTCTTTGGGAAGCGACTTTGCTGCAGCTGTTCGCTCACCTTTTATTTAGTATGCTGTCCCTCTCTTAAGTCCAGTTTTAACGAGACAAAACGGTTGCAGTGAATGTTGCAGCGGAGCAAACTGGTCCGTCTCAGCTCGAGCTCAAGACGACTCTCAGTGTTGCCTGCAGACAATTTGTTGTCGGCAGAGGCAAGTTAGAGCATAAGGCAAGAACAGCTAATCAGCTCGTGCCAATGTCACTTGTCTCTAATAAGCGCAGCGTCGACCAGCCAATCAGGACAGAGAGTATAGGGAGCATCACTGATTGGCCAAATTGAACGGGAGCAAAAAGTATTTTTACCAATCCTGAATACAGAGGCATGGGAAACACAGATCTCACCGTACTCAAGAACATAAAAAGTTACCCCAAAGTTGCCAACGGCAACTTTAAATTAATGAACAAAATCAAAATCATGTTTTACAGACATAATGACACATAGCTGTTACTTACAGATCCCAGTAACAAACTTTTCAGCTTCATACATTTTTTTCCAGTGAAAATAAACTGCGAAAAATTACTATTTTTACAAAAATAGTTACTATCACAATTTCACAATACCTGTCAAGATATTCTCACTAATACGTTTTTTTTTTTTTGGCATATCATTAAGCCCTACTGCATGCTTCCTCTTATTTCACTGCGTATTGTTTTTTTCAATGAACTCTTTTTGACAGAAAGCATTTTACCCTTTGAATAGCTCCCAACAAAAACCACAACCAACACGTAATAACATGCAATATTGTTTTATATAACCAATTTGGGAAAATGAGTTGCTGAAATAGTTTAATCATGCATTTCCCCTTTTAAACTCTGATAACTTGCTTCTAGCTGTGAGCTTGCAGAAACTTGTCACTGAAGTTCTGTTCAGCAGGAGGCAAGTCATGGACTTTGTGTCTCCCAGCTTTCTGATGTTCGTTTGTCTCCTGTAGGCAGCAAGACGTCTTCAGCTGCCACGGAGGGAGCAGCCAGCGAGGCCGAGACGGGAACGGCGGCAGGGAGGAAGAGACGCTGGGGCTCCAGCACATCCGTCACTGCTAAGAAACCATCCATCAGCATCACCACTGACTCACTGAAGGTACAGACACGGCGCAGAAACACGACCAGGTGTCCATGCAGGCGTGGGAAAATGTGGTGGAAAAAACATGATGATTCACTTATTTTTGGACTGGAGCTGTTGGGCTGGAGGCCAGTATTTGATTGTTTCAATGCCAAGAAGCAGATCAAAGCTTTTGAAATTACAGAGACTTAACTCTTCAAGAGACATTTATTTTTCTATGTAAAATCTTGATTTGTTTCAAACAATGAGAGGGCTGTATCACTGGTTTGTGTGCCGTTTCCCTAAATCGCAAGATTTCCTACAAGGTCTGTGTTTATGTTTCTTACGTTAGCTGCGAAAAACAATGAATTTCTAAACAGCAAGAAGGTCCTGGGTTTCATACCCAGCTGAGGTAGGACCTTTCTGTGTCGAGCGTGTTCTCCACGTGTTCGCTTGGGTTCTCTCAGGATACTCCGGCTTCCTCCCACAGTCCATAGACATGCAGGTTAAGTGGTGACTCTAAATTGCCAGTAGGTGTGAACGTGAGCAAGGGTTTTTAGTCTCTGTATGTCAGCCCTGTGATGAACTGTCGACATGTCCAGGGTGCACTGCGTCCTCACCCGATGTCAGCTGGGAATGGTGGTGGAAATTTGTGACAGTAACAGGAATTTATGGGAATAAATGATCACAAGTCAGCCTTATTATAAAGTCTTCTACCATTAAATTAAAGGAAATGAAATAATTATGTGTTTAATCATCAATCAATTTTCCCTTTTAGATAAAACATGTCCTTAGACTCAGTGCAGTAATTTTCACATGGTTGTGGGCTTTACATGTGATGGGAGAACGTACTGTGCATGCAGAGAGTTGTACTGAATTCTTCCTCAAAGGGATGCTGACAAATTATCTGTTAATATGATGAATGTTGACAGTTCCTCCCAAACAAGACCTAGTATAGATGGTCACCGTGCATTTTCCCTTCAGGTTTATTGTTGCATTAATCACAGTCTTGTGAAATGAGTGCTTCAAACCGAAGTAGTGTCCGGTTTTACTCATGTTTTTCAGCTGACAAATGCAGTTAAAATATTCATAAATTTTACTGCCTCTCCCGTCCCTGTTTTTTTTTTTTTTTTTTTTTCTTGGTCCTCATCATCTCCCGTCTGTGTCTCTGTCGTGCAGTCTTTGATTCCAGACATCAAAGTGAACCAGGAGGCCGTGGTGGAGCTGCACCCAGAGGAGCTGCAACTGTCCGGAGACGAGGACAGCCTGGACGCCAACCGAGGCGACCAGGACAAAGGCCTCAAGATCCGACGCACTGTCACACAGGTCAGACGAGACATTCTTCATCACATCCTGTTATGACAGATTGCGTGTCTTTTGAATGAATTGTTCTTCACTCTTGAGAAATTCAGCTTTTTTTCGGCTGTTTTTGAACTGTGACGTGACTGTTTTTGGTCCTGTAAACTGTCTGCAGGTTGTCCAGGGTGACAGCCAGGAAAATGGACAGACAAATGAAGAGGAAGAGGAGAAAACAGAGAAAGAAAAAGAAGGCAAGACTCCCAGAGACAAAAGGAAGGACAGTGTTTCTGAGGATGCCACAGAGACACAGACATCTGTCAAGCTTGAGGGAGAGGAAAGGAAAGGTAAATGACCTTTAATTCCTGTTTTCAATATATGATCCTCTTTCCTGCCTTTTCTCCTGATGTCACTACTTATCTTTCTTGGTCATTATTTACAGCTTATTAGTATTTATTGACAGACTCTTCTCACTTCTGTCATCTCTCCCTCAGTTACCCCCAGTGACAGTCTGGTGCGTCGCTCCATAAGTCAACAGAAGTCCGGTGTGTCCATCACCATCGATGATCCCGTCCGCACAACCAGGCAGCCGTCGCCGCCTCATGGCAAAGTCTCAAATATCATCCATGTGACCAACCTGGTGGGTTTGCAACTCGATGCACAACATAGACACAGACACACTGGAAGCAGAGTGACCAATGTTCTCTTCCAAGTCAAATTATATTCACCAACAAGCCATAATCTTGTTTTTTGGGTCAAGTCGGGGCCTTAAACTTTTCCCTGCTCACAAAATGAAGTCGGGAAAATGGTTACATCAGAAAATCCTACTTTTCCCGAAATACCGGTCAAATTATACAAGAATGATGCATATTGCGGTGATGCCAGCGGCGACCACATCGCCATCATTCCCATAATTAGTCGGAACGCTTACCCACGTATTATGGCCGCAGTTAAGCATCACCTTAAGTCAGGGACACACTGGATGACTAAACAGACTGTGACAAGACTAGACATTAAGACATTTAATGACCTGCGTTTGCACATTTTTTTTCACTGGCGTCATAGGAGTGAGATTTGAAGTTGCACTCGGATCAAAGGCTGCCAGGTTTCTAATGCCACCCAGTGCACTAATCTCTGGAAAAACTGCTCTCAAAGTACAGTAACACACAGTCCAAACAAAGAGGACTAAAAATTTATACATTTTCTGTGTACGTTTGATGCTCATCATTTCTTTTTACCAGTTAACAAAGTAGAGAATTTAAAATGTAGAAACAACTTGGCTGTGCTTTGAAAATAAGTGAATTTAGGCCAGAGGGAGGCGCCAGAGGAGAGACCGACAGCAGCTCGTTTTCTCAACTGTCTCGTTTGTCAGTTAGAAACTAATCAGGATTTTTCTGCAATGGTGTATGAATGTGATAACACAAATATAATGGCATTACATTCGGCATTTGAACAGACAATTGCACGCACATTAAGTCTAAGTTTGAAAGAGATGCTGAACCAAAATTTGGTGAAGACTTGTTGCTTGAAACGTTGTGTAATTTTCTTGCATTAAACTTGTTGTAAATGGAGTCCTGCAGTCTGCAGACAGTTTTTTTTTCATATTTTTGATACACTCAGTAATTCCCAAGACACTTTATTCAGAACTGACCAACTGACATCATCATCCATAAAGCTTCTCCTTTTCATGTTGACCATTTCTGTCCTCACACTTTTTTTAAATTTCTTTTTCTCTCAGTGTTGCACTCTTTGACTTTTGGCTGTTCGCATTTAAATTTAAGTTGTTAATACTCAAAGGAGAAGTTTGCTTTTCTACACATTAAGCCTTATAATAAGGATATTTACAATCATATACGATGTTGTGCAGCATTATTATGACAAAAGGTGCTATCCTGAGAGCTGAAGCTCCTTGCTGACGTCATCACTAACTGAAATCAACAGAGGTGAAGTGGCATTTCAAGTGCTTCAACTTCCATTTAAAAAAAAGGTTGTTTTAAAAAGACGAAACAATAGAGGAATGTGTAGTGGTGTCCTCTCATGAACCAACACTAAAGCAAGAAGTTAAACAGCGGCTATTAAGCCGGGAGCTGCCGTTTGTTTGTTTCTTGAAGCAGCTGAAAGAGCTGTTACCAGGTAAAAAGCTACTTTTCAACTTTGTGTTTTAGCATTGGTATGTGAGAGGACACCAGCAAACATTCAGCGACTGTCTCGTCTTTAAAAATGACCTTTTTTGTACTAATTGTTGAAGCACTTCAAATGCTCCCTAAGCCTCAATTTTTTTCAGCCAGCGTTGACGTCAGCAAGGAGCTTCAGCTCTCATGACTGCACCGTTTGTCATAACAACGCTGTAGAACATCATATATGATTGTAAATATCCTTATTATAAGGCTTAATGTGCAAAAAAACAAACTTCTCCTTCAGTATTCAACATCAAATATGAGCCTTAAAACTTCAGCATATTTGAAATAATCACAATGGTCCCGTCTGTTATGTTGTTACGTGACAAGATCAACTCTGCTGGGAGCTTACAGGGAATATTCTCGTGCATCCCTCATGCTTTGATCTGATCGACTGAAAATGACGGTTAGCCATAACTGAGCCGTGCTCTCCGTGTCGTCACAGGTACGACCCTTCACCCTGGGTCAACTCAAAGAGCTGCTGAACAGGACGGGCAGCATGGTGGAAGACGGCTTCTGGATCGACAAGATCAAGTCTCACTGCTTTGTCACAGTGAGTACCAACAGATCAACGTTCATATTTTGTTCGTGGCGATTACGTATTTTCAGCCCGATAACTTTCCTCTGCTCTTGTTCTTGTAGTACGCCACGACAGAAGAGGCAGTCGCCACTAGAGCCGCCCTCCACAAGGTCAAATGGCCTCTGAGCAACCCCAAGGTCCTCAGCGTCGACTTCTGTGAGCAGGATGAGGTAATGTCACACTTCATGGAAGATGAATTGCATTACAGCAGGTGTTGGGAAGAATTATTCCGCCTTAAGGTGAATTTCTTATGTGATGGGATAAATATTGAAGCTAGAAGGAGCTCATTTTAAGTGCATGAAGTTTTGGTAAGTTTTTATCAAAGAAAAAAAAAAATAGCCCACATATATTCAAGCGTACACTGCACTGCAGCTTGTGAAATCCACAGTAAAAGGCATGAGGAATGAAATATTAATGGGTTTATTTTTGGAACCACTTCAGAAGAGCAAACACATACTTAGTTCTAAGTGGTGTCTTGAATTTTGTTGGAGCTGCAGGCGGTATCCCATCATCCACCAGCTTACTGTTCAAACTGAGAGTAAATAGTCAGAGACATTTCAGAAGTATAAAATGTTCTTTGTTGAGTAAATTCAGTCAGCTTCCTATGCTAAGCAGGAAGAAGTGGATTTAAAAACATAAGGCACATTTGTTCTTCTTAGTTAGTAATCACTTAAATTTGAAAATGTAGATCTGCTCTCTAGTCTGTGACCTTTTTTCATTGTTCTGTTTAAATTATGTGAGTAGACTGTATAAATATATAGTTTATCTAGTCTACTGATCAGAGTGCTTTCCAAAACGCGCCATTTTCATCCATTCATACAGGTGTTCAAAAACCTGAAGACAGAGGCTGCCTTGTAAGACGCCAAGTGATACTGCACATTGTGTCTTATGTGCCCCTCAATATATTTCCATTCTGTAAAACTCACAAACATTAAGGTGTTTTTCTATTATTTCTATGCTTTTGTTTCTCCAGCTGGACTTCCACAAAGGTGTCCTGAAGCCAGAAAAGGAGAAAGATGAAGTTGCCGAGCCAGTAGGTCCTCAGAACCGTCTGCCCCCCCTGATCCCCGAGCGAGAGAGGGACAGAGAAAGAGACCGTGACAGAGACAGGGACAGGGACAGGGAGCGCGAGCGAGAACGGGACCGAGGCGTGGGAGGAGTGCGGGATCTGTGGGCGGAGCGGCAGAGGGAGATGGAGCGCCGCGAACGAGCCCGTGGCGAGCGGGAATGGGATCGGGATAAGGTGCGGGAATTTGCGAGACCGGGGGAGGACGGGCAACGATCTCGATCCAGAGACAGAGAGCGGAGGAGGAGGGATCGAGCCAAATCAAAGGAGAGGAAGACTGACAAGAAGGGTAAGTGGAAAAAGAATGTTACACAAAAAAAAAAGCCAGAATTCACCCTCTTACAAAATGTATAATAATAATTTGATGGGTTTGATTCCATCTTGTTGCTCTTTGCTGCATGTCATCCCCTCTCTCTCTCTCCCCCATTTCCTGTCCAGTCAAGCCTTCAGCTGTCCAATCAACTGATGCACAAAAGCCCCCAAAATTATCTTAAAATAATACTAAAATTGTTCATAAAACTAGATAAGCTTGACTCGAACAAAGATAAATATAGCATCAGTATCCAGCCTGCACAAAGGCAGACCACTGCAGTCACAGCCCTTTACATTATGATGTACATAAACCAACAAGAACCATTAAACTAACGTTGTAAATAAAATTATGTCTGTAACTCAGCTACAGGAGAATAGTAGATGAAACTCAGTATTTGTAATTATTAGAATAATTGAGACAAAACAGGTTAGTGCAGATACAGAACACACATCTGACAAATACTGGGCATGCAGCCTCATATTCCCACCCCTGGAGCAGTGACATTTGTTCATATGTTAACACAAAGGCTGCATTGTGGATTAAAGTTTGAAATAAAGCACCTATTTGTGTTTTCTAATTAACAGAAAAAGGAGATGAACCTCCAGCCAAACTGCTCGATGACTTGTTCCTCAAGACCAAGGCAGCTCCGTGTATATACTGGCTCCCCCACACTGAGGAGCAGGTTGGTTTTATTTTAGGCATTTTCTTTCTCACTAAGCGGTGGAGACTTTATTTTATGTAACTGAGCTTCACTTTGTGTCTGCTAGGCCACGCAGAGGCTTTTAGATCGCACAGAGCGGCAGAAGGAGCGCGAACGAAGGCACAAGGAGCAGAAAGAGGAGGAGGACAAGAAGCGCGAGCAGGAGAAGAAAGAGAGGCTGAAGGGTCGGGAGAAGGACGGCAGCGTGGGGGCGAGCGGCGGAGCATCTGGGCGAGGAGCTGATGGAGACAGAGAGAGAGAAAGAGAGAGAGAGAGAGAGAGGGACCGCGGCCGCGACAGAGAAGGGGACAAGAAGAGGGACAGCAGCCACCGGCCCAGACGACCCTCAGCTAGCACCGGCGGTGGACGGCGCTCTCGTAGCCGTAGCAACCCCAGAGACAGACGTCGCTGAGGGCTGAGCGGCTGCAGAGAGAGGGGGATGCAGAGTGGAGGACATCGCAGACAAGGAAGTCTTATTTTTGACTTGTCTGCTCCTCGCCGCCTGCCCCATTGTGCTTCAATTCGTCCATTTTGACGCCAGCGTTGTCTTCCACACACTTCTGCCATTTACCCCACCTCCACACACACACACACACACACACACACCTCGCCTGTTTCAACAGAAAAAGTTGACTACACATTTTGTTAGTACTACGACGGTTCATCGAGCTCCGTGCCCCCGCTCTTCTGTTCTCTCTCGTCTCCCTGTCGTGCTGTTCACTCTCGTCTGTTGAAGAAAAGAAGCAGAGCAGGGTGTTGGGGTTTTTCTGGCTCGCCTCGGTATTTTGTCCCACTGAGGTTTGGGAGCCCGCCTCTTTATTTTAGTTTTGCGGGTGCACAGTTGCTTCCTCCTCTGAGCCCTGTAATAAAACCAGTCCAAAATAGATTCCTGACCTCCAAATATGTTCTCGGGTCAGTTTTAGTGTTCTTCTCTTCAGCACGGAGACTTTTTTAAACACACACAAAAAAATTTACAGGCCATCTTTGTCAAAGTGAGGAAAGATTTTTGTTGTAAGTTTTTACATTATTTTTTTTTTCCAGCAGTGGGGGATGTTGTGTGCTACAGCTGGTGATATAGATGAGTAACAACCTGAATCTCCCTCTCTGACGGAGATACAACTGGTACCGAAGTCTCAACACTGTAGCCAAGAAGAGAAGCTGATTGGAGGATGAGACATGATCTTGTGTTGAGGCAATGCAAGACACGCGCACACGCTCGAGTTCATCTTCACTGGATGTTTTTTGGAGATGAGGGTTTAAAATTCTAGTCTTTTTTTATTCGGTAATAATTACCGGAAGCTGACGTTTCATGCACTGAAGTGTCCGTTTAAAATTCCCCTCTGTGCTCCTTCAATCATAAATATAGAGAAGGTACCAAGTTAACCTTCTGATAGAGAAATAGTAACAATTTTAATATTTAATTTTATGTTTTTAGTTTGAAAACTGTTTTGTTCTCCTCCTGCAAGTGCTGAATGTACCAGTAATAAAAACAGAATAAATTTAAATTGGTTACCAGCTTGTCTGCTTTAGTCATTTCTTACAAAGAAGCATCATGACCGGGCTGAGAGCCACTGAGCTGACGAGTGTTTGACCTTCATCCGTTTAATGACGAATGCACTGAAAAAGTATTTGTAGCACGAAAGTTAGGTGCAGTGGAAATGATTTTCTGAGTTTGTTCAAACTATCAGCCTCATATTTAAACCATTAAGTGAACACAAATGAAAATATTTATTACAACATACAGAAATTACAGTAATGTTTTTTGCCCAAATTGTACAGATTCATGTAACAAATGTCTTACAGTAAAGTCAAATTTAAGTGCAAAATGTTTGCTAGCCATATGTACAAAACAGTTTCGCAAAATCCCTTGTTCTTCTACAGCAAACAGTAGCCACATTGGGGTAAAAAAAAAAAAAAAAAAAGCAGTAGTTTCTTTCCTGTTCCCTTATAACTATAGTACAGTAATAGTACGAGAAGTACAGCAGGCAGTACATGTGACAAAAGGGGACTGATCCGAGTCAAAGACAAAAGGAAAGTGAATCAGTGGAAATGTCTTAATAACAGCAGTTTCATCTTGGGGGAGAAAAAAAGAGCATAAGCATAAAAGAGAACGACAGCATGTTAAGACCGGCTTCTTTCCCAAAACACCCACGGCTCCACAGGCGCCAGTCAGTGGGTGTTGTGAGGGGGAACGTTGGTCGCGGCGCACACTCTGCTCATGTGACAGGAGTGGCAGAGAAGGTGAGAGTCCAGAGGGAAGCACTGGGAGCCGGGCTTATCTGAGAGCTGCTTGCTGCACTCCTGAGGGGGGGAAAGAGAGACGTGATAAGAGCAGGAATGCACAAGAAGGAAGTGAGGTCAGCCATCGAGGCACATCGTATCAAATGTCAGAGCAGAACAATTCGTAGCTCGTTGTAAATCAAGTTTAGGATTGTTTGTTTTGGACAGTCACCTCGCAGTGATAGCACTCAAAGTGATAATCCTTGTTCATAGACACAACCCTGAGGATCTCCTCACTGCCCTGAGAGACAAAAAAGGAGAAAATGCAGACATGAGAATCCAGATGAGTAAGGTTTGTTTTGACTTCTTGATGCAGTAATAAAGTGTGAATCACCAGAAATGCGTGCAAAATAAACAGTTTGAAATACTCCTCTGATGACCTGCTTCCGTACTGGTCTGGCTGTAGAAGTTTGCTTAGAAAAACTGTGAAAGTTCACGCCCTAAAGAAAAAAACATGCCTCCAGCCAGCACGTGCGTTGGAGAATGCACACAGAATACACTTGCACTTACCTCAGTAGGTAAGATGGGTTGTAAACAGGCAGCACACTTTGGGGCAAAAGTCCTGCGGGATGACAGAATAAAGTATTTAAACCAGAAGCGCTCACACAGCTGAGTAATATCTCTGAAGAAAGTGGGGTGAGTAAGAACATTCTCTAAGTGTTACACGTGAAAAACTAACATCTCTGGTAAAAGTACAAACACAGCTACAGCAACAAAAGTTATGCAAGGCATTGAACGTGTGCTGAGTCTCACTTGTTGTAGTCTGCCACGCAGTAGATGTTGCTGTGATGGTCCACAGTGAAAGGAACCCCGTCCAGAGCCTTGGAGCAGACCACGCAGCGAAAACAGCCGGGATGGTACGAGTTCCCGAGAGCCTGCAGGATCTGAGATACAGACTGACCATTATTTAAAGCCCCTCCAAGAAAAAAAACTTATTTTGTGTTGACTGTAGCAGCTCATGTGGACAAAAGCAGTACTGCTTACTGTTGTAAAGATCTTGTCTAGCACAAGCCTTTGTTCTGGATGTGGGTGAAAAAACACGCCACTTATTTGCAAAATATCGGTTCAGCCATGAACACAAAATTATTTAATTATCTAAAAAAAAAAACATCCTCCTGCTTTTAACAACAGAAAAAAAGAGAATAGCTGATCCCATCCTGCTCATAAACAACAAATCTTCTCTTCCGTTCTGTGTGCTGTAAAGCATTTTGTGACGTTTCTGTTGAGGAGAAGGCATTTTAAAAGACAGGATAGGGATCTTCAGTCTCCTCACTGATGGTCTTATTTACCAAAGTAGGTAAGATGTGAGGAATCAGTATTAAATTTAGACTGCTTCATGATCAGTTAAGAGTTCCTCGAAGGAAATTTACATCAAATAGATGTATATTTTTTAAAGTTATTTGGTCAAAAACAGTGAATTTATCTCTAGAGATCCAAACCGTTTTCGTATCAGGCTGTAAACAAGTTTATTTCTGCTGTAAATTCAGAAATTTTAATATGGTGCTGGGATGAACTTACTTTTGGCTCCAGCCTCCAGTGGTCATTCAAGGAACTACAGTTTTTGGCCACACTTCCTTTTTTTTTTTTTTTAACCCTGACATTTGCCTCTTGATTAAACATTACTCTCCTTTACTGTTTGTTCCTAATCCAGCAGATACCAGAGTAGTGGAATTTAAAACTCTGACGCAAGTTATGATGGAAATGCATTTTTTCCTCACACCTATATGAATGTGCTTTGTGCACTAAAACATTCGTCGTGCTTGGGTTTAGATGAGGTTCAATCATACAAATGACGCAGGAAATGATGCCTGTGGATCACAGACTCACTGTGAGCTCTCTCTGTTTATATTATGGGTATTATGTGGTTCAAATATGGTAAAAGAAAAAAGTTCGAAGCTAATCAAAAAGCCAAAGGCAAACATTCCACTGAGAAACTGCCGTGGGAACACAAAAAAGAGTCCCCCCCAAAAAACAAAAAACTGCATAACTCTATTCTCTGAGGGGTTACTGAAAAGCATTCTGGGAAAAAAAAAGGATGTAAGTGACTAAAATTTACACAGGACCAGGTTAAGAGTTACAGCATAGTCCCTTTAAATCTATCTTAAGTCTACGAGTTAAGAGGTATTTGTGCTCTTCATTTGGCATGTACACACACACACACACGCACGCACACACCCCTACCCCTCACCTGTTCGAGAATAAGGTGGCCACACACACTACACTTCTCAGCAGCAGCCTGGAATCCTGAAAACTGTAATTACAACAAAGAGATTACCATTAGGGGAAAATCAATCCTCTGACTCTGAGCATGTCTGAGTATGTGTGTGTGTGTGTGTGTGTGTGTGTGTGAGACGGATGACAAAACACACATTGACCTCAACTCTTACCATGTAATCCTCTTTACAGTACACAGAGCCATTGACATTGTAGAAGTCCTTGTTTCTCAGGGTGCGTCCTGCAGAGGGAGGCGGCAGAGTAAGCAGAACCAACTCAGGACATTTTATAAAATGGCGTTTAAAAAAGGCGCTGGCGAAAGAAAATCAGCTTAATACTTCAAATCAACACAGTTGCGTGTGGTGGGTTGGAGGGGGGGTACTCACCACAGGACACACAGGTGAAGCAGCGTGTGTGATAGAGGCTATCCAGAGCCTGGCAGGCGTTATCCGCCCCGTACACGCCTTTCCCACACTTCACACAAGTTCCTGCCAGAACAATGGAAGGGGGGAAAAAACACAACAGACACAAACATGCATTTAGTTGAGAGTAATCGCTCAGCGGCTCTTAGCACTTCTTTTACGACGCATTCCGAGAGGATGTGTCTGAAATCCAACTCCACACAAAGTGTCAACACTTGTAAATCCTCTCGTTCGCACCACCTAGGGGATTTTCACACAGTTAAAACATGGTTACCCATGCCAGCCCGTTTGCTCATCCACTCAAATGTCTCTACTGAAGCTCTGTTATTAAAGGGAAACTCCACCGGATCTGACTTTCTGGCAGCCTCTCCAGAAAATAGATGACTCTTTCTTTCTTCTTGGTTTCTCTTTGCATAAGACTTTCCTTTAAATTTGACTTCCAACCCCTCAATTGGAGCGATTTGGAGATTAAAAAAGATTGCACTTTTCCTCTGCCTTAGGAGCCTAAACAACCTCAGGGAAACAGCAACAGAATTAGTAAATTACAAAAATTATCACTCTCACTGCTCCCTTTAAATCATCATCTCATGGCAGAAGCTTTTGGCATTTAAAGTCAATGAAGCAAAGGGTTTTTTTTAGCTGCTTTTTTCTAAGTTGGTGTCAGGTATAAAGACTCTGCTGACATTATCATTTAGGAGCAGGAAAGTAAACAAACATTTCTAGGTCAAAATTAGCATGTGCTCGAGTTTTGCTGCTTAGTGGCTCTAAAAAGAAACAAAAAACACTTTTAAAACAAACCAGCTTCTCTGCGTGTTTTGCATCAAGCAGAATACAGTTTATGCTAAGTACATGTTCAGCAACAGTAAATGTAAAGTGGAAAAGTGGAAAAGTGGTGCGGTGGTCCGAGCTCCAGCGTCTCTGATCTATTTAAGGGTCTGCCTGCATTTTTTTTCCTCTCTAATGTGGCTGAGGGAGTGCCACACAAATCAAGAATTCCTTCACTCGCGGACAGTCCCTTCGATTTTAGTAACAGGCACAAGTCTCTGCCAAAGCCAGAAACCATAAAGGGCCGAGACTCAAACTCGAGGCTTTAAATTTAACATCTGAAGCTGCTACATAAAGAGAAAACTGGGAAGGAACTGCTCTAAGTGACTGTGATGCTTTCAGGGACTTTAAAGTTTTTAGGTTTTGTTTTAACCAGAGTTTTGTTGTACAACTTCTTTTCACTCCACAGATATGTAGGCTGATTATTTGCTTTGGTTCTTAATGTACTTTGCATGAAATGTGTTTTGTTTTTATTTATTTATTTGCATTTTTCATGATCTTTTGAATGCAATTTTTAATGTTGCTGTAATTCAACTTAAAAGGACCATCGCACTCTATTTTTGACTCCTCACAATTAGCAGAGATCATCCCCATCTTCTACAAATGTTGCTGTTGAAATGTGATCATGTGTATATTATAGTAGATCTCAGACTGCATTTCAAACCCCATTCACTGCCATTTACGTTGAAACAGGGTATAAAAACACTACAGGACATGTGAAAGTTGCTAGCTATAGATAAAGAGACCGTCTGTGTTTATCTGGTCAAAAATTGCTGAGCGAAAAAGGGGGAGCCTTTGAGACGAAAGTTAAATCGTTCCTCACAAGTGCTGCCTTTTGAGCTTGACTGCCGGCATGAAGAAGGATTTTGACACGCACGTTCTTTTTAACTTACCTCGCACATTTTTGGGTACTTTCTATAACATTTATTGAATATGAAAAAAATGTAAACAAACACTGAATCTCATACAAAAAAGCTATTTGGGGGAAAAATGGGTGTGGTTTAGGTAACCTACGTGGCCAAGCTGATAAATGACAATGACATTAAATTGGCTTGTATCTGAATGGTAGTGTATTAATAAACTTGCCTTGTAAAATAAAGCTCATTTGGGCATAAAAAGTAAAAAGAACGTTTTAAAAAATGAGGTGGCGCACTTGTGATTATATTATCTTTGCATTTGTGCCTCATTCTCAACTTAAAACTAATGTCAGAAACATAAAACGTCGTGAGTGAAGACATTCTTTTGAACTTGTGCAACAGAGTCAACGGAAACAGTTTTTCAGACTTTTAAGGATTAGCTTTTTAAATCTACCTGTTTTTTCTTGTTGAGTTTCTTGGTTTTCTTGGGACAGTGTTTTCATTTCTGCTTTTCTTTTCATTATGAGCAATTCACTTTGCTCAGCATTACTGTGTGTGTGTGTGTGTGTGTGTGTGTGTGTGTGTGTGTGTGTGTGTGTGTGTGTGTGTGTGTGTGTGTGTGTGTGTAGGCTGAGTTTGGAGCGTCTGCCTTCACGGCTCAGAGCTTCTGATTTCTTCCTAATGGCTGAGAGGAGTACAGTATTGTATGTCCCCTCCAGGCACACATACCTGAGCAGAAAAACAGGCTACAGCACACCGCCCCTGCACACGCCAAGGCAGCGCTACACACACCAGCACACACACACACACACACATGACTCACACACACTGCATTACTGTGGCCTGAAGTCACTCAGGGGAAACACACCCTGCAACAATACACACACACACACACATACACATATATCCCACCAACCAACACACTCCTTCCCTGCTACACACACACACACACACACACACACATCCTGAGCCCTAATCTTCTGTGACTCACAGTAATGGTCTGAGCTGTGTTTATATGGAACCATGTAATTTGTGTCTGAGTGTTACAGCAGAATTTTGCAGTTTAATGGCCATGTAGATACGCTGCATTAGCCCCTCTATGTGCACCACACTGTAGCAAATTGCCAACATCTTGAAGCATCAACTGACTTTGTCTGATGTTTTGGCCACAGGTGTGAGGCTGAAAGAGCACACACGTATCTATCCGGCATGTTCTTATTCTTTCTTCTCCTTAGCCAAACACATCTACTTGTCTGGATCAGTTTCTTGAAGCCAGAGCGGTTTTTCTTTTTTCTCCTTTGTGCTTTGCGTGCTGCAGCCCTGCATGTCTCTACAGGTCCCAATACACCATCCATCCATACACTCTTTCAACTATTAATCTGTCCGTTCATCCATCCGTGCATCCATCCATAAAACCCTTTCATTTAGAGCAAAACCTGTGATCTGACACCAAGCAGTGAGGAGGACGATAATAACACACTGAGGCCGGATGCTATGTGACCCAGTGCTCCATTATGAATGCATGGGATACCGTGCATGAACAGTGGTGGCACCGGCTCAAATTAGGGATGTGATTTTTACAATTTGCGCTAAATGCAGCTCTGTTTAACTTGTATCCTAGCGACCATTCTGCTCACTTTCATTGTGTAGTCGGAAAATGATTGTTAGTGAAGGATCTCACCAAAATACTCCTGGCGGTTCTCTCCAGCCTCCCTCCCAGTTCCAACTCCTGGATCTTCTTGAGGTTTGGTCGGCCCTCCAGTGGTGCAAGGCCCCGGCATGGCAGTGCTTGCTTTGGACAGACCTGTCATGGCCAGAGAGTCCTTCAACATCAGGCCGTCAAGGAGCCCCTCACCCTCCACCGCTGCATCTCTCAGGAGAAGTCGGGTGAGCTCTTCCTGGTAGCGGGTGCCAGGCTGATCCGAGTACCGGGTTTTTTCTCCCATCAAACCCCTGTCTTTGCCTCTCAGGCCTGCCTGCTGCTCGTCCCACCATTCTGGGCCAGCCGGGTAGCAAGCTGCTCCTGGACTTCCAACAGCAGGTGGGTAAGAGTGTCGGCTATCATGGGCGCCTGGACGCATCCCTCCGTCCAGGTATTGAGTCCAGGCCTCCACAGGGGTCACTGCGGCCCTGCCTTGAGCCCCATAACCAGCTGGAGAGCCCCCTGTCTGCATGGAGCAGGACTGCTGCTGTGGAGGGAGGCCTCCAGAGGTGGAGTAGCGAGAGTCGTAGCCCAGGCTGATGCCACTGGTCCGGTTGCTGCTGCAGCGGCTCCCCATGGGGCTCCCCCCGCCGCCGCCACTGGCCGTGCTGGAGGCAAAGCTGGACCTGGGGCTGACCAGCACCGACTCCTGGAGGCTGAATGATGAGCATGGGCTCAATGTTGGTCCTGGGGGATAAAAGAAACCCCCTCCTCCACCTCCTCCGTTCACATCAGATGTGCGGTGCGGTGGATGAGAGAGGGATGCAGGCCTGGGAGTCTCCCACAGTTCACTGCCCGTGCTCAGGCGTTTGTAAAACAGAGCCTCTTGGAGGGAGAGGCGCTTGTGCCTCTCAGGCTCAGAGAAGTAGCCTGGCTCTGCCAGGCCACCTCCGCCACCTCGAGGAGTTGACCCATAGCTCACGGCGGCAGGATACGGTGGGGGAACAGAAGGCGGCGGCTGGGAAAGGAGCTGCTGCCGTTTGACCAACTGCTGGAGCTCAAGGGAGTAGCGCCGCTGATTGAGGGACGCCTTGGACCCAAATGCTCCCATGGGGTCACATTCAGGGCCCAGGCCTGACTCACGCCTTAGGTGGGAGTCCACGCCTTCACCCAGGTAACACGAAGCTCTCTGCTGGGGGGAGCGACGCCTCAGTGGTGCCAGGGTGGAAGGATGAAGCTGCTGCTCGCCATCTGGAGGTATGGCACCCACCGAGGGAGAAGACTGCGGCGGGGTGAGGAGCTGAGAGGGAGGCATCCCCATCCCTCCTCCTCCTCTCCCATTCACTGGAACACATGCATCGCTTGTGGTTGCAGAGGCAAGCGAGAACTGGCCGGGTCTTGAGGGCGAGGCAGCTGCAGAGCTGGGAGCTGGTGGCAGACCGCTGCCCCCACCGCTGCCTCCGGAGACGCCAGTGTTGGCATTGCTGTTATTAGAGTTGTTGGCAGAGTCGTGTTTTTTCTTTGAACTGTTGAATTTCGCACTCCCCGAGTCTGTTAACTTTAACTTCTCCAATAACTTGCTTATCGGCCTGTCCATGATGAAGCCTTGTCGTGTTTTTACCTGTCTGGGCAAAGTCAAGTCCTACAGCTCCCCTCTTTAGTTATAGATCAATGCACTCAAATACAGTGTGGGTAGATAGACATACAGCAGAACAGAGATGTTCAAGTAAATCTAAAGTTTTCACTATGCCAGATGAAAAGGCAACTTTAAAATCCTTACAAAAAAAAACAGAAACTGGCCTTGAAACTAACACAAAGCTGAAATATTAGGACCCCTTATATACAGACAATAAATACAAAGCAGATAAATAAGACTTTTAAGACATTTCAGGGTGGTTACATGACTTAAGTCCTCTGAGTCATCTGGTTTGCCCTCATGTGGAAAATCCACAGGAACAGGTAGGCTGTGGTGAGGACGAATCCATTGGATTATTAGACAATTAGTTCAAGTCAATCCAGCCAGGAGACAGAGAAAACATACATCCAGGACACTTCGGCGTGACCTATGGTCGTGGAGGGCCTCCTTTGTGGACCCTCATGTGGCTCCACATCTGCATCTTCTCTAAGAGTTAAACTGTCCGAGAAACACTTCGGCAAAGTCGGTTTGGTGTCTCGGTTATCCAGTGCGGTGTGGGGGTGTCTTTCTCGGTTTGAATTTTCTTTTTTTTAAAAAAAAAACACAAAGCGGGGAGCTTCAGCGGGATGCAGCCTATCACCACTTCATGTGGGTCCAGTGTAGACAAGAAAATAAATCCGTTGGTGCACAGAAAGTCGACTCACCCGATTTCTGCCATTCATCTCAGGACGAAACGAGCTCGGAAAAAAAATTAAAGTAACGCGCTTAACTTTATATCGGGCAACGGAAAACACACATATGGCACTCGCTATGCTCCTCAGTCCGTCCGTCCATCCGCCTGCGCTCGACTGCTTTTATCATTCCCGTTTTCAAAGGAGAAATCTTCACCGGGACTCGGCTAAATAGTAGCAGCGAAGTTCGGAGACAGAAGGAAACACTGGAAACCGGCGCTCCGTTACAGTTACATCCCAACAGACCGGTGCTGGACGAAACGAGTCGCTCAAGATAAATAAAATCCCTCCCCGTGTGCATTGCACGGTCGACAACTTTGTTTCTTTCTTTCTTCCCCCTAAATAATTACTTACCTCCCCCTCTTTTTTTTACAGCAGCGTCAAGTTAGCTACGACGGAGAAAGCTAGTTCCGGTTAAAGCTTTTCAAAACAACGTCATTCCTCGCAAACGTTAAATGTGGACTAAGCAAACTGAGCACAGTTCGTTGCAGAGCTCTGGTTTCGATTCGCACAGAAGACATATTTTTGGAAAATGTGTACGGACATTTCCGTGGTTGCTTATGTCAAACTCGCCGTGTGTTCGCTGCCATTTCGGAGGCGGTGCTATATTTCATTTTATTTTGAAGGTAGAGCCACGCGACGACCGTTACTTCGCGTTCTGTCGGTCTGTCAAACTTGACGCAGCACTGTTCCTTTATCAGTGAGCGGCGGCGGCGGCTTGTTCCCCCCACCAGGCCGGAACACCTTTCCATCAGCCATGGCTGTTTCGTCATTCATACGCAAAACTCTCTTTGCCGACGTGCCCACTCCGCTAAGACCTGCTCCTTACAAAAAATAATGCTTTAAAAATATATTAGCTTGGCCTCCCTGTCTGTGCTTGGAAGTTCTAGTTTGAACACCCACGCATATAAAAAAAAAGACATTAGATCCTCTTTCCACTCATTTGATATCTAGCTAGCCTTGTGGACTAATGTGTCAAACATAAGTAGCCTATTTATTTTATTTATTTCTTCTACAAAGTGTCTGCAACGCAAGGGTTAGGGTTCGGCCACCTCCTGCTGAGGCTGTCAGTATTTTTGGCTTAAAATGTAACGTTAGGACCTAAAGTGGTGGGAGAAGTAGCCTATTCAGATCTTCTATCTGCCAAAAGCAGCCTAGAAATAGCCTACAACACAATAACTGGCATACATAATCTATTTGCATAACATTACAGCCCATAGAGGGATATAACTACACATTATTACACCAATAACAATTCAAAAATATGATATGGGCTATTAGGTAGGCCTATAGGTAGGCTACTATGATTGGAAATAGTCTACTTTGCAATTGTAGTATTAATTCTTAAGCCTCCTTGTTTGCTAAACAAAACCTCAAATGGTTTAGCTCAGTGACTATTGTAACTTTTCATATTACAACTTTTAGGTAAATAAAAGAAAGGATTTCCCTCTACAGCACTGTTTTAACATTACGGTCAAAACATAAAACTGCGTTGTTGAGGCAACGGCACTATTTTATTGTACCACCAGCCTGTGGAATGCGCGGAGGGACACGCCGGCGTGAGGCGGCTGGTGAATTTTTTCGGCGTGTCTGAGTTCTCCAAGGAGGATTCAGGGTAAACATCCCGCTACTATTTCAGGACTGGCCGGTATTAGTCAGAACCGATTCCGGCTGTTTGTGGCAGTTAAACGGCCACACCAAAAAACACAGCAAGCCCTGATAAAGTACAACTGTGTTTGGATAGGTTTGTCGGCTTTCTATCTGCCCCGGAGCCCCCTCCACATGGAGCCTTTCATGGCCCCTGCGGTTCACCGGAGTCCCTGCAGCAGACTCGAGCGTTTACCTCACTGGCTGCGAGTGGGAACTTGTCTGAAAAGCTAACAGAGAAATTCTTCGGGGCTTAGTAGCGGAGCAGTTCATACAAAAACAATACTTTGAAGAGCTGCGGCTGTGCTCTGTCTGCATTTCTGTTCCAGCGAATTAAACTCACGTAGAAAGGCCAGGCCCCGCATTCTGCAACCGGTTCTTTACTTCAGCTCATACACTTCCACCTGAATTATCTCCTCCAGGGCAGACATAATAACACATTTAACATAACCTGCTTAATTTTCCTGGAGAAATTTGACTTTTTGGGGGGGAGTAATTTCAATATTCACCACAACTTAAAGGTGCACTGTGGTGTTGTAGATTTGTACTTTTATGTTTCAAACCAAGTTGTTGGGAAGACCATAAGAGTACCACTATAAATCACAAGGTAACACAAGGTGGGGATAACAAGACAGCTCTATTGCAAGCTTTTTCTACAAGCATTTTGTAAAATGTTGTAATTTCCTTGTAATATTTTATGTAGGCTAATTGTTTTATTTTTAGTTATTTTTTACCTTTAAATTCCTTTGCAATCTGAGGAAAAATTACATTTTTTCAGTGAAGCATTTGCAAAAAAAAAAAAAGCAAAACATTAGTCACTCAGTCTCAAACTGAGATAATCTTGATGACATCACTGTGACATCATCAGGAGTTATCTGACCAAAGTTCTTGCAGAGCCTGGGGTGTCATTATACAGGTGTTTTCCACAGCTGAAAACGACTCATGACTTCTGTTCTGTTTTGTTCTGTATCTGTTTTGACATGTAAAATCTGTGGAGCGCTCGTTTTTAATATTTTACATGACATTAAATCTGACTAAAGTCGATGTGCTTAATATTCGAATGCGTACAAAAACAGGCCAGCAGTGAGAAAATCACATGATGAAGTGAAATAATGAAGTCCACTACACTCTCTGGAAGTGTAATTCACCGTCTTATCAGATGCCCTTCACAGAGCTACACTAGCAAGCAAAACACACACCTTTGGTTGCAGAAAACAAGGTGTGCAGTGGCATTTTACTTGACTCACACATTTTGACTTACAGCACTCCACCTCTTATCCCAGACAGTGCACAGAGCACACTACACACGGCAACCTCAGCGCGCTACACGCTTAGAAACTATCTAATACTTATGTGCTTACGAGCCCCCAAATTTTCTGCCTTTTATGTTATAGTGATGTTAATGTTTTATAGAATAGCAGAGAGAAATGACTTTTTAATCCCCTAAGTGGTACAATGATAATAATAATAATATTCTAACTATGATTGATTTGACATTAGGCCCTTTCACAGTAGATGAACGTGAATAATAGTATTAATATTGAATTTCATTTAGCTTTTTCATTTTAATTCATTTATTTGGGTAGGCTAAGTATAATCTTTGAATTTGATTGCTCTTGGACATTTTTAATTTTAATTTCTATTATTATTATTATTATTATTATTATTATTATTATTATTATTATTATTAATAATAATAATCTATTTCTGTACTTTCGCTGCTTTAACACCCGAATTTTCCCTCTGCAACCCAATAAAGGCTTATTTTCTTTTTCCTC
>JAQLOL010000016.1:13388515-13398797 GCA_029783665.1 Naso thynnoides | reverse complement strand
ATTATTATTATTATTATTATTATTATTATTATTATTATTATTAATCTATTTCTGTACTTTCGCTGCTTTAACACCCGAATTTTCCCTCTGCAACTCAATAAAGGCTTATTTTCTTTTTCCTTAATTAATTTCATTCACACTGAGGTGAAAGCGACTGTTTTTAATCAGTTGTTAGTTCAGTTTTGAACCAAAGAAATGAATGAATAAATGTTTGAACGACTGAATAGAGGGGAAACACTGTGAACAAATGACATTTAGGCTAATCTAAATGAGTAAAATCACAAACAGAGAGGTTAGTCTCACTTGGTTTTTTTTTTGTTTTTTTCACTTTTTAAATACCCTTTCAGTCAGAATTTAACAGCAACGAGCAGCCCGACTTCGTCAGTGTGTCTTTAGCTCCACCTGGTGGCCAACACGGAGTCCTGCAGACAACATGGCGGCGCCCGTGAGGACATTGTGCTGCTCAGGTGAGACGGAGGTTATTCACGAAATATGTCGTGTTTGAGTCCCTTCAAAGCCTTCAAGTAGAGTTTCGTTGCTGTAAATATCGCCTTGTACAAATGGCTGCCTTTGGTAGTGAACTGTAAGTTTAAAAACTCACAGTAAAAACAACAGCGATGATTATTGATGCTAACGTTGATGCTAACGGCTCAGTCAAGCAGACTTTTTTTTAAGTAACTCAGCATTTATTCTGTTTCGTGTTTTTCCTGTAATGTTACAAGGCTAGTCAACTAACTCACTAAGGAGAAAAATAACGACATAAATAACATTTTCCTTACTGATTACAAGTCTGTAGCTTTTAATGAGATCCTAATTTTAAAAAAATCTTGGTTAATCACTACATTTCAGCTGGTTGATGGTGTCCAGATGTGACTTTGCAGCTGTTTTGTTTCTGTGCCTGTTGTTTTGTAGTGTTGAGGCTCTCCAGCAGGCCGTTCAGCACAACGTGTGGAGTTCAAGCTGGGGAGAAATGGAGGAAAGAGTAAGTTTCCTGTTGGAGTTTCCCCATTACCTCCAGTCTGACTGTATCACTTCAGTGAGCAAACGTTAGTTATAAATTACTTCATAAATAAAACACTACTCATAAATATTTAGGTTTGAAGAGGACACTTATTTAAAAGATAAATAACTAGCTTAAAAAATATACAACGATAAGAGGAAGAAGAAACATGGTATTAAATAAAAATAAATAAATGTTAAAATGAAAACTGATTTATTTTTTAAACTTATTTGTTCATTAATCAGTTTATCTGTTTATTTCTATCGGCATGTGTTTCAAAAACTTGAATCTAATATTGCTCAGTGACCCAAAATTTGCGACAGAATGTAAAGCTACACTGGAATAATAGTTAAAATATGAATAATAATAAAAATAATAACTGGGGAAGAAGCATTGGGGTTACAGCAGTGAGTTAATTAGCCTCATTTACCCACAAATCCTCCCGTTCTCTGTGCAGTTTTATGACGATTGACGTTTTTTGCTGCCACGTGCCCTCATCACCGTCACACTGAAAGATTTCTATCTTTGCAATGTTTGTTTTTGCAGACATGGACTCGCCCGAAGCGGCACAGAATACGGCCCTCTGACAGATCTGCCTGATTGGTCGTTTGCAGGTATTACCTCACGTTCAGTTTTCAGTATTTTTGGAGGAGGGATCTTCGAGCAGCAGAGGTGTAATTCAGAGCTCTCATAACAAACCAGCGGATGCGGCTCACACGCACAGGGGCACTGAGTTCATTTACATTATTTGCTTCTCTGTGTTTGTGGACAGATGGAAGACCAGCACCGCCGATGAAGGGACAGCTGAGAAGAAAACAAGAGCGGGAGGCTTTAGCTGTCAGTATCAACACATTTGCTTTTCTGTAAAAAAAAAACCTACAAGCTTTTTGTCTGTAACCTTGGCGCTCTTTCTCACAGAGACGTATCGTGATGCTGAACTCGGAAGTGGACAGAGGGATGCAGACGTGGGGAGAAAAACAGGAGGAGGCCAAAAGGACAGAGGAGCACAAAAAGTCCCTTTTGCTCAAACCTAAAGGGAAGCTATTAATGAAGAAAAAATCTCAAAGTTAGAAACATATTTTCATCCCAATCATGTTGTCATATTCTTCTCTGAATGATATATTGGCATGAGTCAGACTAGTGAATATATTTATGAGGATTTGTGTTTTTTATGTCTGATTTTCACAATAAACGTTTGTTCTGTCTGAATCTGTCATTATCATGTGGCCTGCTGTGTGCAGTTTTTTTTGTTGCGCACAACTGTGTGAAAGTCCTGCAGCGTTAATGTGTCTCAGCTTCCACTAGAATGCAGCATTTCTCCTTTTGTGAGGCAGCGCTGAGGCTGGAACTCCATTTTGTCTGGTGCTGGAGTCAGAGAGAGTTTTGTTGGGCTGGCAGAGGAAGGGAGGAGCTGGCAAACATAAAGTCGCTCAGATTCAGTGGGACTGTGGATATACAGTGTGTGTGTTAGGGAAGAGAGAGAGAGAGAGAGAGAGGGGTTCACACCTCGGCCTGCTGTGATTACGCAAAGAAATTACTTGGAAAAAAAAAAGCATGAACAGCAGTTCAGCTAAGTTTAAAGTGGAGAACCAATAAAAATGAAAACTTATGTGAGTCCAGCACCAGAATAATTAACAATTTGCACAATCTTATTTGCAAATAAAACAAATCTGCTCCCAGATAAGAACTAAAAGTGCAAGAAACGCCTGTTGAGACAGAAGGTTGTTTCATTTTGGCTCATATCAAAGCAAATTCTTCATTTTCATGTGGCATCTCTACCAGCAAAGAGGAGAGGGCTTGAATTTCAAATGTGCCGTCCTGCAGCCTGCTGTCTGGAAAGATGATTAGCTGAGCTGGCAGCGACTTTCTTCCCGCAGAGAGCGACATTTGCCCGTATCGGCTCAAAATCGGAGGCTGGATGAGGTCTTCATCGAGCTGCGGAAACACTTGTCTTTTGCATCATCTAATTTTAAAAGCAGAGTGCGTAAATCAGCTGTGAAGAAGCTGCATTAAAGCTAACTCCGGCTCGTCTTGTGTGTCTTTAAAGTTGTGAGAGTTCAACTCTTTTCGTCACATGCATTTAAACTGTAAAGGGACATTTTGCAGAGATGCTGAGCAGCTGTGCCTTTGTTAAGTCAGCACTAATTTGGAGTGACTTTGACTTATAAACAGACTATTTACATAATGAGGTAAGCCTCTTTTTACCCCCTTCTTGCCCTCCCTGGTGCTTTCCGCCCCTTCTCTCCCTCCATCTGCCTCTTTCTCCCTCTCTCTTTGTCTTGTTGCAGACTTCAGCAAAGCCCCACTATAATTAGGGCTGCTAGCCGCTGAGTTGCAGATTCTTCTCTGTGGAGATGGGAGTTTTCTCTCCCTCCTCCCATCCGCGTCCTAACTTTTTCATGCAGTTGACCAAAGGAGCTGACTGTGAGCTGCGTTGCAGATGTGTGGGAGGACGTTGCACAGGCCACAGAGGGTGCTGGTAGAAATGTTTAAGTGGTTAACAAGGTGAAATTCTTCATTCACACACACACACACACACACACACATCCTCACACCTGGAGCATCAAAGACCTCCAGCTGCACCCACACGGAGAAATGTATCTCCTCACTCTTTCTCTCCATGCATACTCTTTTCACATCCTGCCTTTCTTTCTTCTTCTTCTTCTTCTTCTTCTTTTTTTTTTTACTGTGAATGTCTTTCTCCTCAACAACCTCTCCTCTGACTCCTCCCATCTCTCCCTTCCTCTCCTCCTCGTGTTGTTTTGGTTTTGGGGAAATGAGAACCAGATGTTGCTTATTGTGCAAAAGTCAGCGACAGAGGGAGGGCTGGTGGGTGTTTTAGAGGAGGGGTGGCAGGGTGCGTTAGGTGAGGTCAGTCTGCACGGATGGAGGGCGAAGGACGGGGATTAGCTGACGGGCCTTTGTAGTTGCACCCGCAGACCAGAAGCAGGGAGGGTTTCCTGGCAGATGAGACTGGGACGGGGCTGCAGGGAGGATGGCAGGATGAGCAGCAGCCTGGTGCAGAGTCAGGGGGGTTTGTGAGGGGTCTGATTCAGCAACTTGTTCCCAAAGACCGCTTCCTGACCTGGGTGTTCCTGGACTGTGGGGCACCCTGAGTAGCATGTTTGACAAAGGCTGTATTTACACTGCATGGCTCAAGTGGCCCAATTCCGATTTTCTCCTCCCATGTGGCACAGATCGGATTCGTACTATGCACGTGTAAGCAGTAAAAAAGCACATGGAATCTGATGTTCTCACATCTGATTCAGACCTTAACCAATCTGATATCTGTCATTGTGACTGTGATCTAAACGGTCAGATCGGATATTCCCTGTCACTGTGAGTCCCACGTCATTGAAAATGTGACAGTTCTGCATTTTAATGAAGAAAACATATACAAAAGACTCTCCGTGCTCTCTGCTGAAAATGCAGCGCAATGGAGGATGGAGACTTAAAAGACATTTAATTATTGTTACCAAAAGAAACAGTAAAGTTCTGTATTTTAAGTCTTGACAGCAAAAAGACAGGGCATCCAAAATATAGAGTTACAGTTGAGTCCAGATACAGATTGTATTTGGATTCTACTTGGATTTTATACAGATTCTATCCAGTTTCTACTCTGATTCTACTCGGATGTTAAGTTGGTAACACTTTATAATAACTACACACTTTTGGGCATTAGTTGGGCAATAGTTAAGCATTAATAAATACTGAATTATCATTTATTGCAGGGGTAACCCTCACCCTAACCCTAAGGACTTTTCATGTAGGAACAATGCTTTATAAATGATAATTCAGTATTTATGAATGCTTAACTAATGCCTAAAAGTGTGTATTTATTATAAAGTGTTACCCTGGAGTCTACTCTAGTTCTATCCAGACACTACTGGGATTCTACTCAAATTTTATCCGGATTCTACTCGGATTCTATTTGGAGTCAGATTTCATCTGGATGCTACTCTGTCTTTAAGTTGAAGTTGAAAGAATGGTATCTATCTTCTTGTCTTGAACTCGGGAGGGAGGCAAATAGAAATAGAAACCAGTGTCTTGTGTGTTATGTTTATGCGTTTTGGATATTTTTTGCCTTTATTTGATAGAGTCAGAAGCACACAGGAAGTGAGGGAGAGTATTGTACTTGAGTAGAGCTTCTGAGTAAGTATAGCCTATTTACTCTCCAGCAATGGAATCTGGCCAAAAAAGAAAAGAAGGAGAGAAAGAAAAAGTGCTGTTAAAGTTACAGTAGAAACTAAATGGTGCCATAATGTAGGTCACCCAAACAAAGTCTCAGGTTGAATTGCAAGCAGCTGTCCAGGCCACTTCCTGCCTGGCATGGAGAAGGAGTGCTGAGGCCGATGATTGTTCCTGCACCGCCCAGCTGACTGTATGAATTCAACATTAAAATGGCTGACAAAGAGAGAGAGAGAGTGAGAAAGAAAAAATAAAGAGAGAGAAAGAGAAGAAGATGCCAACATGGCTGCCAAAGGTGTCATCTGTACAACAAGACGGAGAACAGATGCGTAGCAGCACCTCTGAAATTGCATCCAGATTATTTCACCAAAAAAAAGAAAAAAAAAAGAAAAGGTTTCTTGACTTTGGTTCATTTATCTCCCCACTGATCAGCAACACCTTTCACAACATTTCCGCCCGACATGATGGTATCACCATGACATCTAAAAGGTGGAAATCAGGGCTGAAATACCAAGAAAAAAAAAAAAAAGTGAGAGGCACCTATGAAGGTTTTTGGGAGGAGTTTTTTTTAAAAAAACTTCCTGAAAAGAAATGGCAAATTCTTAGAAAGCTCCTGGAAAGAAAAACAGTGCATAATTTGGTAACTATCAGATGCATGAAGATTTTTACATAAACCCAAACACATTTCCTAACCCGGGGAGCCCCCCCCAGAGGATTATCCTATAATTGTAAGACTCTGTGGGGCAGTTAAAAAATTATAAATGGAAGCAAAATCTGAAGTAATTTTTCTCAGAAATTCCTCATATTGTAACTCCTTTTTGGTGTATTGTTTGTGTATTTTTGTGTTTCTTTTACCTCTTGTTAACCTTGTCCATAAAAATCAAAAACCAAATACCAAGAGAGTGATTTAAACAATGCAAAGTAGCATAAAATGCAACGTATATGGAGAGTAAATTTTTCTATGATAAAAGAATTTCTCAGATTGAAATGATTTCCTGTCATTAAGATTTTATTAGCTCTTTCAGTGCTGAAACTGTCCATAAATACAACTCAAGTAACTGTCTTATAATAGTTCTTTCCAGGAAACGTCTAATGAAATCATTCGGAAATTGCATGACTTCTTTTTCTGTGGAACTGTATCACACAGTGTGAAGCCAACTGTGAGTTATTTAGTGACTGTCACCTAACAAAGTATTTTAAGGCATTTCCTGCCGTACATCAGTGATGCAGTAAAAGTATTTCTAGAAAGATGCATTAGTCAAAACAGGTTTGGGGGTTTTTTTTGCATGAGAGAGATCCACCGAGACAAATGGAAACACCGGCTGACAGAGAGAAAAAGACAAGTTGGCCAAGTTGGAGGAGGAAAGTGGCTGAACAGATGTGAGGAGAAAAAATGGAAAAGATGGAGTCAGTCAGGTTAGAGTACAGTATATTCACAAACTTCACAACCACTGCAGCTCCACAAAGAGCAGAAAAACTTCTTCCACTGTCTCACTAATCAACATACTGTTCATATTTACTTTGACCATCAAACTGTCAAATTTGCAATGAGGACAATTTTTTTTTTTGCTTCTATGGAGCGAGAAGGGCTGTGGTGATTTTCCCAAGGGCACTTCAAATATGTGTGTCCAAAAGTCAGATTTTAATGAGAAAAACAGACGTTATGAAGCATTTTCCAGCTAATCCAAGTGTGATTTTTAATAGTTTATTTAACTAAACAAGCAGAAGAATTTTGTCAACCCATTAAAGACATTGATGGTTGCCAGTGAGCAAAAAAAGTATGAAAAATTACAACTTGTAAAGTAACAAGTAACTAAAGCCATACAACAAATGTAGTGAAATAGAAGTGTCATGTTGCATGAAATGAAAATACTCAAGTACAAGCGCAAGCACCTTAAATTTCTACATAAGTACAATATTTATGTTAAAGTACTTTGTTACACGTCACTACTATTAATGGAGAAGAAGGTTCAGGGCCTCAAGTCTGTCATCTTCAGTTGAATGTCTTTTTAAAAAAATCATGTTCAGTAGTTTAACTTCTCACCTGGCTGCAGAGGCGTGTCGGTACGCTGTGACATCACTGTGGAAACTCCAAAAGCAAGATTAAAACTATATAAAGCCAGCGGGACTGTAAATGGTTAAAAGTTTTAATTTACGAGTAAAATAATTCAAATACTTCATTATGATGTATTTCATTTACATGAAACAGGGTGTTTCAAAAGAAAAATTGGTACTTCCATACCAACCTGATTATCAGGAATTTTATTTTTATGTTTGTGGTTGTCTTGATCTTGCGGTTAACCGAGGTTGTTGTTGTTTACCGTTACACTCATGCATTTACAGTATGTGCCGCCTATAAACAGAGTAGCATGAGAAAAGGAGTGGAATGGGGGAGGAAAGGGTAGAGAAAGAAAAGAGCAAAAACAGACCAGAGATACTTGTGGTGAGAGGAGGAGTGGTTTGAGACTAAAGCCTCATAAAAAGAAAAAATTTGCAGTGGGTGAGGAAATGAGGGAGAGGGAGGCAAGGGGGAGGCTGCTTGAAAAAGGATTGTTTTTTGTTTTTTTGATAGAAATGAGCAAAGGGAAAAATAACCCTAACCCTATGAAATAATTTTTTGTTAAACGTCCCTATTCTTGCCTCACCTCTCCTTTCTGTCACACACAGTTTCAATTCACGTTCTCCCAATTTTAATTTTAATAGGAGAGAGTTAGAGCATTTTTTTCTTTTGTCATAAATCTGAATACACACACACGTACAGTGTACATACAGAGTGCAGTCGAGCTTGGCCGAGAGCTTCAGATGTTTCAAGAATACCAGATGCTCACTTGGAACACACGTCTCTGAAAAATGTGACCGTTCCATCATATTTTCCGACTCATTCCTCGGCACATGACCGCCGGCTCCATGTCCAAAACGACCAGGCGGTGGTGTGACTCTATCCAGGCTCCATCTGTGGCCGTCCAGCAGGCCAAAATCTGGTCAGGATGCCAGGAAGTGACCCGTCATCACACATCACTGTTATTTGTTTTATCACATCCACATCTGTTTTTACTGCTACAATAATACAAATTCAACTGTACTTTTGTCACTTACTTCCTCAACAGGAAGGTCAGGATCAGGTTTTGCAGAGAGGTACAGATCAGTTTTTTGTTTTTTGTTTTTTTTTAAAAAAGAAAAGGTCTTGAGAAGCAGCTTAAGCTTTTCTCTTTAATGCATCATATGTTGGCCCAATTTCTGCCACTAGAGGTCTTCCTATGAAAAACAGCAAAAACAAAAGACGTACTTTGACGATGTTGACATGCAGTGTGGGATTATGGGACACAGTTGCAAATGAATGTTTATTTGACTGACTCAGGCAAAACTGTTTTTATTCTTGTTGAGTTTAGTCATGTTTGCCGACTTACCCCTGAAGTGAGCAAGAGTTCCTAAAATGGAAGAATTTCAGATTTAATGAATTTATTAGCAAAGAATTAAAGCCACATTTCTCTTGGATATTCTTTAAAATTTGGCAAATCTTTGGCATATATTACAATTTTTTAAAATTTTTGGGGAAATAAATTTCAGCAAGAAGAAAAGCTAAAAGATGCATTTCATATTGGAATAATAAGCATTTGTGTGCATTCACAGAGGCATCGCCTGCTTAATTAAAAAAAAAATCATCAAATTATACATTTATTCTACTTTTAGATTATGTATGGCATTTATTGTTGTTTAATTTATGTATTTATTGTCATAAAACTACACTGTTGCAATAATTTGCATACTTATGAATTGTTATGATATTGTTGTGTTTGGACCACACAAACTGAATTTCCCTTTTGGGACCATAAATGAACCTGAATCTGAATCTGAATTCAGATTCAGGCAAAATTATGACAGAGTGGAAATTTTTTTGACAGTTTGTAGAAAATAGTTTAATTTCACTTTATCTAATGAAATACAAAAGTGAAAACAGGCAGGAAAAAAAATCTCATTTGTTTTTATTGATATGATCATCATTATAAATATCATTACCATTATCATTGTTATTTACTAAATGAATTCCCCTTCAATTTTGATTTGTGTAAAACAGAAAAAAAGAAAAATCATTGAGCACCATTAAAGTTCATAAATAGCATTGCTTGTTATTCTCTGCCAACATGTGGGTAACGTTGGATGTTTCTGTATAAATGAAACTCCCTGAACTCACATTTACCCCCCGATCAGATCTAATTCATCACATGCTGAGTGTAAACTGGGATTCATTTCCATCATTGTCATGTTATGCCTCTGTCCAGCAGGACTCCAAATGACAATGTACAAAAGATTAAAAAACAAAAAAAATTAATTATAACTTTACCAGGAGAACAATAATAACAATAATCATACTTATAATAACAACAATTTCCCATAGCAACGATATTAATCAAAAAATTGCACCATATTGTTGGACGCTGTACCGCTTTCTGACACGTTTGGACAAGCAGCTCTGCTCATAATCCACCACAAATGTACTGGAATGTTTGACAACTGTCATTTGTGAAATAAAACATTGCATTTTTCAAAAAAAAAAAAATTATCCTGTCTGACTGCTTACACTGAAAGAAGAGATCTGCATGTGAATCAAGTTTTTGTACCATTAGGGTCATCTTTGTTCGTGAGACGTCCTGAAAAGGCTGCAAATACACCATCAATGCCGAATCGAGTCCCCCAGACTCATGTTAAGTCTGAAGTTTTTAAACACTATTGTTGTCCAAACACAGGTAACAGTGCATGAACTTTGCCTTAATAAAACAGTTAAAAAAAAGAGAAAAGAAAATTTTTGTTTTGAAGCTAGAGATATTTGATCAAATACAGAAGAAACAAGATTATTAATCTGACCAGACATTCAGTGACACCTTATTTTTTAACACTATGGGTGCAGTCAACACATTTGGGCAGTACTGAAGAAGTTTGAGACTAAAAACCCAGCCCTACTTAGTGGTAGAGAAGAAATCAAAGAAATACAGGATATACTGCATAGCCGAATGTCAAAACTTTGCCAGAATGATGAAATCAAAACTGAAACTCCAAAAAAAAAAAACCAACAACCAACAAATCTGACGGCAAATG
>JAQLOL010000016.1:13362789-13388383 GCA_029783665.1 Naso thynnoides | reverse complement strand
GGCAAATGTATTTCAGAGATGATGCATTTCTGAGTAAAACCCAAAGTGGGACCCAGTTTTCAAGAAAAGAAATGAATCAGACAGCAGTTCAGCTGGAGTCGTCCAGTTAAAGGAGAGCAAGGAAGGAGGGATGTTTTCTTTTTTTAATACCTGGGATGTGAGAGGGGGGAAGACGCTGATGAACGTGAGTCTCTTCTCTATGTGAGATTGTGGATATGTTGGTAATCTCTGAACACAGAGCAGTACATGTAAATACTTAACATACAAATACACATTTTCCTGATTTCAGTTTCTAGGGCCTTTCTCGTTTTTGTCTCTCTTTTTGTGGCGCATACAAACCACCCAAAACTTAACACATCGTCCCCCTTCTATCCCCCGTTTCTTCTGTCTTTTCTCCAGTTGCTCTCTCCTTCTCCTCCTCCTCCTCCTCTCAGTTTCCATCTTCGCCCTCGGCCCTCGTTCTCTCTCTCCCTCTTCTTCTGTCCCTCTTTGGCAGTCTGTTAATAAACCCCGTCGCTCTCTCTACACCTTGTCCAGGAGGGATCTCTGGCAGTAGAGGAGGCGTCGAGGCGTGCCGTACTTCCTGAAGAACAAAATGGCTCCCAGAGTGATGACGACCAGCACCAGCAGGAGGAGAGGGATCACCACGGCCGCCGGCCCGGCGCTGCTCTTTGATTCGTCCACCTCAATGATGATCACCTCCTCTTCCCGACCCTTTTTGGGCTCGTCGCTTTCACAGCCCATCCAGTCGCTGAGCACAGACTTGGGGTAGCCGGACTCCACCTTCATGTACTGGTTGTTGAACTTCCAGTACTTATTGGCTTTGTAGAAGTAAGTGTAAGCTGCGGAAAGATGGCGACTAGGCGTTAGTTTAACAAGAGTTACCTTTTCACTTAACTGGTTAATTGTTCAGTTTGTAAAACATCAGAAAACAGAAAACAAACAACAGTAAACATGCCCACTATATCTTCTCAAATCCCATTGTAACATCTTAAAAATATTTGTTTGTCTAACCAACGCTCCAAAAGTCAAAGATATTTCTGTTTATTATCACACAAAACCAAGAAAAGCAGCAAATCCTCAACAATGAGGAAGCGGAAACTGAGAAATGTTTGCTAATTTTTGCTTGATAATGATAAACTACCGACAATTGAACCTTCTTGCTGACAGCTAAAAACAACATTGAATCTCGGACTACAGACTGAGGTGACAAACTTACATCCATCTTCACTCATGATGGCAGCCTTGATGTTATCCGGGGCACCGCTCCACATGCTGATGGGCTTTGGATAGCCGCTGTCCACGGTGCGCGTCTGCTCATTGAAACGATAGTACCTGCAAACAACACAAAGAAAAAGAACTATTAAAAATCTACAGAAACTATTTCCTAAAAGAGACTGCTTTAATTTCAAATTAAGGACTTAATAGTTTCACTACCAAAAGTATATTACTGCAGACATTAAAGGTAAAAGATAAGTCAATCAATTTAGCTTTGCAATCCTATAACACTGTTGAACCCACTGAGGAGGGTTAGAGAAAGGGTTAAAAAATCAAAATAGCTGAGCCAAATAAATCATCTTTTGTATTTCAACGCAACCTGACATCTACATAACTCACAATGCAACCCGACTGCTAACAATTCTGCCAGATATTCATTTCTCATTTAATTTCTCTTTAACTCCACCCTTATTCTTCCCTTCAGTTTTAAAATTTTAATTAGTGACTCAACACCACACACAGCACATCCCAAGAGGCACATAAGACTATTTAGAACTTTCTGTCCACATGTGCTGCAGTGCCTCCCAAGAAACGTGGAGTTCCCCTTTAAAACAACACTTACATGTCAGAAATTAAAATGTACAAAAATATAAATAGGAAGAATGATCAGTATTTGAAAAAATACCATTTGGAGGCTAGTAAAGGAGGAAGATTTGCTTGGAAACTTTGACTCATGACTTCAGTATTTCTAAAATCCAGGCTACAGCTAAAGCTTCATTTTCTTTTACTTCTCTACCGCTGACTTTCTCAAAAAAGGCAAAAATGTTTTTGTTTTTTTTTAAGAAGTAAAAAAACCGAAAGTTTGCTGCTAAACTAAAGACAGCGAGGACAAAGTGTGAGTCAGAGTAAAATGTGGAATGTTATGTACTTAAAGTTCACAGATAAGCATGGTTAAGGTACAAGTTATAACATGTTACTAAAACTGTACAAAAAGTATGAACAGCTTTCTTTGGGTAAAGGGCAGAAGGATTAAATCTGTGCATTACTATGGAAAGAATGTTCCAGCAATGTTCCACAGAAGAACTGTGGTTAGGTAGACCTATGTACTCTGTAATGTAAAAGAATGATGAAGAACACTCCTATCCTTCAATCCTTTTAATTGAGGGCCAAAGTGGAAGCATTACCTCTCTAACTTCTCTTCTAATTGTCTGAACAGATCAGATCATACATTTAAGAAAAAAATCAACATACTTTAAAAATACATAAGGTAAACCCTCAACAGAGGACGGACTCACTTGTTTCCTCTGAAGAAGTACGTCTGTCCTGTTGGTGTGTAGAAGAGGGCAGCATCAATCTTGTCTTTGGGTAGACCAGTGCCCAGGTCTTTCAGGCTTTTGGGGGAATCCTTGTCCATGCTGGACTCACTGAAAACCCAGTACCTGTCACCTGGAGTGAGAAGGAAAATAAAAAAAACAACAGAAAAATTAGAAGAAAGGAGACCACAAACAGGAGGGAGGAACGATCAAAGAATACCAGTCATGATAGTCATCACTTGAGCAGCTGCAATCGTCTCACATCTGCTTTCAGTGTAATCTCAATGGAACTTACCCTTGAAGAAGACAAATTTCCCATCATCCCTCTCATAGGCGGCATTGATGTTTGATGGCAGGCCCCTCCAGAAATGACTGATGGTCATTGGATAACCTGTCAACACCTTGTTGTTACGCACACGCCAAAACCACTTGTCCTGCAAACACACACATACAGATAGATTTAAAATTCAGAAGAAAATACTCTTAGAGAGCTTTACAAGGTTTTAAAAAATGTTTCTCGTGTACCTTAAATACAAACTTCTCCCCTCTGAGGATAGCGATGGTGTCGAAGTGTCCCTCGCAGATGTCTGGGCCGTGGTCTGGGTAGGATGGCTTTGTGGGTCGGGGTCGAGGAGGGGGAGGGGGAGCTCCGGACTTCGTTCCTGTGGGAATGATATTGTGAGAGAGAAGAGTTTATTTGGAGGAAGACCACCCAACGCATTTCAATGCACAGCATGTCTGTTAAACAACTATGTTGGTGCTTGTAAAACTCTAGACTTGCCTTCTTATCTGTCTTTTGGATGGCATCAGTACGTCAGTTTGTCACCAGTCCTTATCCTAACAACTGCTGTATGAATTGTCATAAAATTTGGTAGAGATAATGATTGTTCCCAGTGGATGAATTCCCCCTGACTAGCGCTAATTTGAGGTTGACTTTTGTTTGTGCAAATAATCAAATGCTAGCATGCTACCATGTGAAACTAAGATAGAGGTCATGCTAAAGTCAGCATTTACCTTTCAGCATGGCTGTGCGTTAGTACACATTTGAAACTGCTTTCGTGGCTGAAGACTCTCTTGCTGGTCTAGTCTACCCTAGTTTTAAAATACTGACAGAATGTGAATGTTCTACATCGTACTAATGTTACTTAAGAAGAAAGTGGTTGGTAAAAGGTTAAGGATGTTATGAAAGGAACATCACTGCAAATATTGCCAATAGATTCCTGATTCTCGAGAGAATAACCCACCATAGATTGCCTGGATGCCTCTGCGGTCATCATCTGGGAGCTGGAAGTTTTCGGTCTCAAACCACTGGTAGAAGGGGGCCATGATGGCGGAGGGGTCGTTGGAGTGCTCCAGTCCCAGAGCGTGACCCAGCTCATGGACGGCCACCAGGAAAACATCATTACCTTCAGAGAGAAAGAGAGAAATTTTATTTTGGATAATCTAGTTTCTTCCAGAATTTACATTTATTTGCTACTTTTTTCTCTCTTACCTCCTTGGTCGACGTTCCCTGTGGTCCAGGGCTCAGCGAGGTCAAAGTGCGTGTCCCCGCCGATGCCCTGTCCGGGAAAGTAAGCATGAGCCAGGAAGCCGCCCTCGCCATCAAATGGTGTGCTGTCACCATGGAAACCCTCTGAGAAGGAGAGCATGATGTCTGCGTACTTGTCAACTTTGTCTCTGATGTGGCTGTAAGGGATCTCTCGGAAGGTGAGCGGGATCACACTCTCCCACACCTTGAAGGCTTTTCGGATGGCGTCATGAGTGGCTCGTTCGCCGATCTTGGGAGTGTAGTTCTCTATGCTGAAATAAAAAATGAAGAGATGGGGATTTAGACACATAAAATAAACTTAAGACGTATGACAAAACTAAGCAAGTACAGATTTGTTTAATTAGCATTTTTAAAATTACAGTAACTTAGTGCGTCACAATAAAAGTCTTTAAAATAAAAGCACAAAACAAGTTTCAGTAACTTAAATATAGAATTAAGCTGATCTAGTAAAATTAATAATGAAAACCTTGAGTTGCAGCATTAGATTACATTTAGACTAAAGTGTATCATCATTTGCATAATAAATCATATTCATGTGTTAAACTGTTGTAGAAAAACAGCCTGTTACCTGAAGGTCACCTCAGATTTGTCCCACTTCAGACCCTGCACGGCGTATCTCTTCCTTCTCAGGTTGGTTTTCAGCTGCGGGCCAAACTTGTCCGGGACGCCACACCTTGACCGGCTCATTGCCCTGGCAACAGCAAAACAAAATTCTTAACTATGTAAAATATTCAGACTCCTGCAAAGGACACATTTTTTGTAAGAAGTAACCTTGCTTTTACAGATGCTCTTTGATCCACTTTCAGTCCCAAATCATGAAATGATCTGAGAGCTCCAGCAACAATTTTACAAGTTTGAACTGAGCAGTTATGAGTTATAAAAACATTCACTCACTCTAACGTGTTGGAGTCTATGGAGCCGGTGACAGTCAAACCATAAAATCTCTGCATGGCAGATATCGCTGTTTCAATGGCCTTTGGTGAGCGGATGGCCTGAGCTCTGACATCACCTGGAGGCAGGTAGCCATACTGCTGCAGCCAGGCCTACAAGAGAGGAAAAATGATTTGAAATATGTGCATTTTTCAGACACTGATAAGAACTTTGTTTAGAATTTTTTCCCTTTTCAAAGCTCCACATGTAGTGCAATAAGACATAATTTATCAAAAGTGTCATTTTTGAAGGAGAAGAAGCTATAAAAGCACCTAAGAAGTGATGCTTTAAATTGGGATACAGTCTAAATGACGACTAAGGTCTTAAAGTTTCATTAAAAAAAACCCACCAAACAAAAAAAACCCTACTTGGAAACTAATTTGAAAGACTCAAAGAAAAACTAGGTAATGGTGCATGTATATTAAACATCCAATAAATCTGAATCATTCTAGGATTTTTAAACTACGAGTTATCGGTACACAAAACAAATTCATGCACTCATGTTATTCTCCACAGACCAACCAAGTAATGAATAAGTGCCCAATGTAATGTCACTGTTTACTTTGGCACCCCGTGTCGTTATTATTTTGTTTTAGAAAAACAAAATCATCAACGGTGACGGGGATTTGTTTTAACAGCTGAATAACCACACAATGTATGTGACACTAAAGCGAAAAGTGTAGGAAATATCAAATATGTCAGCAGATTTTATTAGGATGGGTGAGACTGCAGCTGTAGAAACACTAAAAGGTTGCCAAAAGTCTTTTTCATCTCAAGACCCGAGCTGCAAAATCAAAATCTTGGGACCAAAAAAACCAAAACCAAAAAACTTTCTTTGTCTTGACTGCTTGACTGAGTATTTGTTCCGGTCTATGACTATAATTCCATTAAATACAAAATGCTAACAAAAAGACAAACATCTATATCACTGAAAAACAAAAACAAAAACAAAAAACCAATGATATTGTTAGTAAAAGCTTTGTTTTACACCAGAGTTGTTCCGATACCGATACCAGTATCGGAAAATGCTGGTATCGGTATTGGCGAGTGCACCAGTCTGTACACCAATCAGATCCCATCTTATTTATCAGCTGCAAAACTTTACCCAGCTTCTTTCATATTAGTTCAGTTAGCTTTGACAGACGTTCCATACCTGAAATCAATTTTTCTTTGTTGCTCTACAATAAACAAGAAGTTGCACTGTGCTGCCACTGGCAACTGCTATTTTTAAGAGCGACAAAAAAGAACAGAGAGGGCCTAGAGAGAACCGAAATATTTTACGCTGGAAAGTCAAAGGAAATGTGTGAGGGATCGTTTTTTTATGCCCTAGTGTCAGATCAGTACGCACTCAGTCGAGTATCCAGAAGGAAAAAATGGTGTCGGAACATCTCTCTTTCATACGAAACAGTAATTAGGCGTTTAGCAAAACATTATTAACATCTACCTCCCTGTGAGTTATGCAATCTGCTCTTAGTCAAACATGTCAGAAACAGCAGAAAACAACCTAAAACATGTTTTTTTTAAAAATGCCTCAGTCAACACAATATCAGGGATTGGCTTCTTGTGTGAACCTGTGTGTGTTTTTTTATTTCCAGTAAACTTTCACAGCTTGTTTGGACCTGCTCCCCTGAGCTCAGATGTATCACACAGATTCCATGTTAAATACAGGAGACAAAGGGTGTGTGAGTGTGTGTGTGTGTGAGAGAGAGTGAATGGGGTTTGTATGCTAAAGCAGACTTGTTAACCCTCCACTCTACAGCAGCCAACACACACTGAGGTAACTCAGCAGCATGTAAAATTTATAGCCTTTTCTTCATGTGACTGTGACATTATCCCGTTTACGAACTCTTAAAAAGCAACACCAAACCCTCGCATGCCCCCTTGATTTATGCTGAACTCGTTACGGGAAGCTTTGTTGTGGGGTCATGAGGAGGGATGAGAGAGGAACTGAAAGCCAAATAAAACACACAATATGAAAACACTGATGTCATCTCTGTCACGATGACCCAGAAGTCTGTCTAGACTATTGCAGCCAAAGACAACTGGCAGTCACAATGCTGGAAAAAGCAACATTTTCAGCAACATTTGGGTTTCTCAAAGCTTGAGTTTAAGATCTCCCCGTCTGTCTGCCCTCATGTCAACCAGAACCACCACTATTTATCTTAACACATGAAAGGCCAGCCTATTCTTTCCACCGCATGCTGCTGCTGGTGGTCTATGACTCTGAAAGGAAAAGTTCAAAAATGGGAAATATGCTTTTATTCACTTTCCTGCCAAGAGAGGAGAAGACTGACCTTATTGTGATATCTTGCTGTTAAATGTTCATATTTTATGGACAAATATCGCAATGGTGCTGGAGCTAGCAGGTGTTAGCTTAGCAAAAAGACTGGAAATGGGGACAAAGCTTGCATTTTAATGAACAGCAGCTGCTGTGGCCACAAATTTAAAAAATGGGGTTCATACACTATTAAATTTTGACAGTAGCAGAGTCACAACAATATATGTAACCATAAGTTTGCTAATGTTGGCTAACATTAGCCATCTAATGCTAGGTGTGTCAAACCAGAGAAGATAGGGCTTTTGCCGCAAAAAAATCTGGATATATGGATTTGAAAGGTGTGTTTAATTAGGTGTGAATTCTACTTTTAAATTATGACAAGATGATTGTGTTATTTCTTCTTTCAAAAGTTACACAGTTCTGCTTTTAAGCTTACAACAACATGTTATTCCTTGTAGCCTATGTCCAATTTGCACAAGCTACAAACTAAAAATGACAAATTGCAGAGTTTAGCTGCACAAAATTAGCTAGCTTTAGAGGTGCTAATAGACACACACACACACACACACACACACACACACACACACACACACATATATATGTGAAAAAAAAATTATTAATGGAAGAAGTCAGGCTAGCTCTTTTCCCTTGTTTTCAGCCTTTGTGCTAAGCTAAGCTAACTAGCTGTAGGCTGTAGCTTCATACTAAAGGGAAAAACATGAGAGTGGTATTGATTTTCCAATCTCCTTGTCCCCTTTGTTGGAACTGTTGCAACTTAACTTCATCTCGCACTGTGTGTTTCCACTTATGTATTTGTGTTGAGAAAGTTAACGCGCGTCTTCATCTCTACCACAGATCTATTAGATGGAATTACCCCAAATTCTTTTGTTAGCGTCATCTAAACCTCAGATATCTCTCTTATTCCACCACCAGTGCTGTTTTTCTCTTCATGCCTTCTTCCAGCAAGTGAAGGGAAAAGCATGGGGGAGGGATGGAAATGTAGCAACTGCATGAGCAGGACTGCCGGGCCTTGTACTGCCCGGGCACACACAGCTACTGTTAGTACTGTGGTGAGCAGAGGCTCCAGAGAACAAGGGTCACTTATGACGACCTGCAGAGGGGAAACCTATCCCCCTTCTCTACATATCTGCGTATGCACCTTCCCAGTCTCCTCAAGATTTTTCTAGATTATTTAAGCATCTAGTCGATCTAAATTATCCCCTGACTCTCTCTTGAGTCAACCTGCCTCGAACAACGACCAAATTTACTTTCTTTGCTCTGCTGACTGCTGCTAGTGTGCGCTGCGGCTCCAGTGTGGTGACGCGTCTGCGTCTATAAAAACACTGCCCTGAAAAGTCTCCCCCACACCGTCAAGACCTCCATGTCTCTCCTCTAGTCCTGAAACTACTCCACACACCACCACCACCACCTCCGGTTGGGACGCCAGGTATCCCAGCATGCACTCTTGCTTCTTGGAACTCCCAGCAGCCACCATCAAAGCTTCTATTTATTGAGACTTGTACATGGCTGGTATTGTGGGCCTCGAGGTAGCGAGGTAGCTAGCTACACAGCCACGTGTGGTCAAAGGGCTGGTTGCTGGTTTCAGTAAACATACCTTAACTCATACCTCAGGGTCTGTGCAGTGTGTGTGTGTGTGTGTGTGCAGTGACGTGAGGTCTAAATGTATAATTCACAGACACCGAAACACAAGCTGCATGATGTAAAGTTCATGGAAGACTAAGTTTTTGAACCTGTGCAATGTTTACATGGTTTCTGTGACATTACTATGACCTTACTACTTGATGTAGAGCTGAAAATGAATGAATTAGACAAATCTTAATGATCTCTACATATTTTCTACAGGTACAAAGGCACATTCAATAGTTACTGCTCTTTAAATGTAAGAATATGCTGCTTTGCCTTGACTTCACTTCAAATAAACTAGACACATTTGGGTTTGGGGCTGCAGGCTGAGCAAAATGCAATCACACGTGGTTGTAAAAAATGTTTTTAATAATATTTCTTTACATTCTATAAATTAAACATCAATTGATTCATTAAGTAAATAATACACAGATTAAAATTTATTGGAAATCACATTCAGTTGCAGCTCTGAAACTCCATAGAATGCATCATCACCTGCAAAATTAGCTATATTTAGATGTGAAAACTTGAGTTGCAAAGCCAAAATTTTGAACAGTATGGGTATAATGAGGGATTTCTCAGAATTTTTGAATGATTATCTTAAAGAATGACATTAATGATTTGTTGCAGATCTAATCCAAGACATCTGAAACTCATTATCCTCTTAAGACCAGAGAATCAAAATCAAAACCTTCTGACAATAAATTGTTGAACCTCAGCAGGGCTGTCTATATTTGTTTGGTAGCCATGGGGCAACAATAATCTGCTGGTGTCTCATTAACCCTCCATTACTCCCACATTTTGCAATCTGTATAATTATTCTAAACTACAGTAGCACCCCATGGCTCTCAGATTGCTGTGTTGAGATTTGTTTACAGGAAAGGAAACATTCTACAAGCACTCATGTCGATTTTCTACATAAGGCACCAGGTGTAATCAGTCTGTTTTTACTGTATCTGCCAGTGTGGCTGAAAGCGGCTGGCATGTTTAACCAACACATTCCATAAAATAAAAGTTTCTGATTGCTAATGTCTGAAGTGCCTAAAAACATTTTCTTTTCTATGACTAGTTTGTAAAACGTCCAGGGCATTTTAAGTTTGAAACTTGAAAAATTTAACTACCAAAAGTTTAAAAACGCATTTTAACATAAATGTCCTCTTCTATGTCTTCAGGATGATGTAATACTCACAGGTCTCTTTTTTAAAGGATGCTTATGTTTAAATTAGCACAAACAAGTTGATAGACAAAAAACACAATCCAGCAGCACGTCACCCATCAGCAGACATGTGGCAGTTATTTATTGTCACACAAACTTACTCACATTCACGTGAGACTCAGTTTTGTTTTCCCGGATGCATGATACAAAACAGGCCGGCCACAAGTTCCTGGAAGATTTACAAATGAAATGCAAAGAAAAAATCCCCTGAACATTCTTAGCTGCTGCCGTGAAAAATAATAGGATGATAACATTTTTGGAGGAAGTGAAACCGTCATTGCGTCTGATCATCATTTTTGTTTATAGCACTGCTGCCAAGCATTAAAACACTATTTGTTCTCAAGCCGCCCTTTATAAACCTTATTTATTATGAATCTGGTGTCCCAAATTGGACAAATTAGTTGGATGATTAAATCTTCACAGGACAGGGGCAAGAAAATGGACACACAAGAGGATGAAGGATGGAAGGTAATGAAAATCACAGTTTCATTAGTGAAGGAGAGGTAAAGACATTAGTAGAGGGAGCAGTAAAAGAAAAAGTGAGGGAGAGAGAGAGGTTTGGAGTATGGCTGAATTTAAATTTGAGGGACTGAGTCAGTTGTTCCTCTCGCCCGGTGCCAACGGAAAAAACTGAGAATTCTGCTCCTGAGCGGCTGAATCTCACATCGCCTTCATTTCTTGGCGTCTCTGACCCAGTTAGCACCCACATCGGCGCTGCGCAATCATTTTTTTTCTTGCATTTACATTTCCACTGGGTCAAACAGGTCAAATAAAACCGCTGGGTAGTTTTGGCTTTAGTGAAACTTTGTTTAACTAATGCAGGCCAACAATAACAAGGACGTTCATACAAATTTTACACTGAGGCTGTAATGCAACTGCGGTGATAAATGCTTTCAGAACAGTGTTCACTGCACCATGAGATGCTGCTTGTGTGGCAATAACTCCACTAAAATGACCAATAGTAGAGTGTGAGTGAGCATGTTTAGGTACTTATACTTCACTTGAGTATTTCTGTTACTTTATACTTATATTCCACCACATTTTAAAGGTAAATATTGCCCTTTATACGGCATTTGCTTAGACATAGTTTCACTTAGACCATTTGAATTAGAAGGATGATGGCTATTACTTTCTGATGTTTATGTAGTTACTGTTTTTAATACTTTTTACCCCTTGTGTAAATTATTAGGAATAAACGTTTGCCAAAAGCTATTATTAGGGACCATTACAGTGTTGCCATGGGGTGAAAAATCTTCATTTGACTTAAGTAAATGTTTGAATGTGGGATTTTTCCCTTCGAACTGAAGGTTCTTTGAGGCAAATGTGTGATGTGTAAATTCTTGGCTTTATAAAGAGAATTTACCTAACTTCCACCCAGAACTCATGCAATCTACCAGGCTTTTAAGAACAAAAACTGTTTTACGGACATATTGGCAGTGGTGGAAGAAGTAAATAGATATTTTTCTTGAGCAAGCAGAAGCCACAGTTTAAAAATACAAAGTTACGTATTCTGTAAAGAAAAAAAAACTAATAGTATTAGCATCAATATATACTAATGTGTAATAAAAGTGATGGCCCATTTATATACCACATAAATGCATTGTGGTTATGCACTTAATTTTAATGTTGCAGTGGCTAATAACTATGCAGCTATTTTCTAAAACATGGGTCATGGGATGAAAGCTGAGGCGTCTCCATGACAACAGAGCAACCTTCGTCTGTGAAGTAGGGTAGTAGGATGTAGATGAAAGTTCCAGAAACAGCAATTATTTTCAACATAACGAGCCATAACTACTTTATATACTGTCAAATGTAAATCATGTTTTATAAGCTTTTCTTGTCATTTAATTTATATGTAAAATCTTGAACAGCAGAATATTTCAATCTAAAAATGTAGTGGAACAGAAGGAAGATAGAGTTAGTAGTGGTATTTTAGTACAATTCTTGAGTAAATGTACTTAGTTACTTCTACCAAAGAGTCCTAGAGATCTCAAACTCAACCAGGTGGTTGGCTGAGTTTTTTTTTGTTTGTTTGTTTGTTTTGGTTCAACACATCTGGTCCAACCAGCTGAGCACCTGAGACTCACATCAATCCCCAAATCTTGAAATTCTTTACATCTATTGGAAACTTTTCTCTGTTTGATGTCCTCTATGTAAACATCAAGGACCATTTTTCTGGGTGTAGAGCGAAGATAAGCATCCTCTCTCCCTTGAAGTCCATCAGTTTCTCATTAAGTCTGAACCAGCTGATTATTTTGACATCTCATAAATGACAGCCGCTGCCTGTCGGAACACCAGACCTCAAGCAAGAGCCTTTCTTTTGATGCTCCATCAACAGCCGCTCTACTGGAGATAAAGAGAATTGAGCCCAGATGTGTTTTGAGCGGATCTCCCGGGATCACCAGACATGTGTCTGCATGGCAACGGGAAATCTCCAGAATTCTTTCAGCCAGATATTGAGGGATCCTGTTTGAGACCTTGTTGTTTTCATTGCTGCCCACTTCCTTTGCTTACAATGTTGAAGTAAGCTTTTTATTTAAGTAAAGAAAGGTTAAACAAGGCAAAAGCCATGAATGAAAACAGATGCCGGAGGCCAACAAAGGTACTCGACTTCATCAGGAACACCTTCGTTTTCAGAAAGAATTGGAAGTCTTATTTCTCTTTTGGTGGAGCTTCTCTTTTCTCTCTGCGTGGATTAACTGGGTTTAGTTCGTCAGAGTGAAGTCAGAGAGGGATGTTCAGAAGTTGAGCAACACGAATAAACCACAAAATTCCTTTAGGCTATCTGTTCTGTTTGCTCAACCCTCAATAAAAGAAGCTTGATCTGTATAAATGAAACATTTAGGTCACTCAGTTGTTGTTTGGCCTTTGTTTCTCCTATCTTTGCTGTGACAAACACGTCTATGTTTTAATCACAGGGTTCATATATAGCTCTCAGGTGATGTAATCCTGAACTTGTAATTAACTCTCATCCTCTTTCTGCATCAGGACTGCATGTTATGTCTGGCAGCATTGCAGCACAGTGCACACAAACTATCTCAGCAGACATGACGGCTGGTTTTCACCTGATGCATCTCATGTTAAATCCTGCACTGTGGGTTATTATTAGCTCAGCACTTAAGTGATATACTGCTGCTGAAATGTGTGAGATATTGTTCTCCAGCTGCTCAAGACGCCCGCCATGTTTTCTCACTGTGTTTACAGACATTCATCACAGCGCCGGTGTGTTCGCCACAGGAGGGCAGCTGCCTGTGGCCTCCTATAAACTGTCTGACTCTCTGAGTTATCCACCATGTCTGGCTTTGACTCACACGCCAGCGACTTGCGGTCAGTGACTAAGGTCCTCCTTCGCTCCTTCGTGCATCCTGTCCACACACAGCCACAGTTCAGATGCTTGTATTGCTGGTGCCTTTTTTTTGCTTAACAGCTATTGCTAATGGACTTTTTGCTCTGTGAATCAATTTCCTGTGACAGTAGGGTGTTAGTGGTGCATCCTGTCTTTTACAGAGAAACACCTTGTGTCCGCAGTTCCTGACAGTGTGACTGGATGTGACTAAATGCTGATGTGGTTCTTCACAGTCAATGCAAATATTAGGAGTGCTGCCATAAGCTGGTATTGAATATAACCCTTTTATTTAGATATTCCGTTAATAATACACAAACGATAATATTATTTTAACGAAGCAGCACCTCTTAAAGCTGGGGTAGGCAATGTTGAAATCAAGCTAGCTGTAGCATGAGACTCCTACAGAAGCAACTGCACAGCCAACTTCTCTCCCTGTTTTTGCTCATTTGTTGTCACTCTTGTCTTTTAAGCATGAATTAAAGATTCGTGACGAGACAAAATGGTTGCAGGATAAGTTGCAGCAGTGTAAACTGGTCCGTTTCAGCTCGACTCGAGCCGGCTGACGGTGTCGCCTGCAACTCAGCTTGTCAAGTCGCCAGACGCCAGTTTTAGAATGGAAGACACTGCCATTTTAACAGCCAATCAGCTTGTAGCAGCATCACCTGTTGCTAGAAAGTGCAGCATAGAGCTGCTAATAGCAACAGGCGCTCTCTGAAATGACCCATGATTGGCCGAAAAGTCTGTCACAGTCTGAATACAGAGCCAATGGGAGATGTAGAACTTTAGTGTCCTTTCAGACGACCTGAATTACAATATGCTGAAAGGTTGTAATGTAATTTTCTTGCCTGTAACCCCAAAAATAAACTGCCTACCTCAGCTTTAAATCAGTCGCATTCTGTCCATTCTCAGTTTGCCACAGAAGGTGACAGTATTGCACCTAAATGCTGTTTGCCACCCACCATGAAACATAAAGATTCACTAAGTTTGATTACTCTTTTTGTACGGTTTTGAGTTGTCATTGTAACAGACTCTCCCTACATTTGGACTGTAACTTGTTTGCCAAAAAAGACAAAACACAATAAACTAAATTAAAGATGAATGTGACTGACTATTATTGAATGGTATTGAATAGTTTCATTTAAATTCTTTAGAGATTTTGCGATAATATCCTTATCCTGAATTCTTTAGTCTACGGTGATTGTGTAGTGAAATTCTGATATCATGACAGCTCTTTGTGACATCACAGTCATATGACCTGGCACTATTGAGTAAATGTGGAGAGAGCAGAGACTGGAGGCGCCCAGGCTGCTCTACCCGATGATTTGCAAACTGCAGGAGACCTGATGTCAAAATATGTTGTTTATCTGAAGGCTAAAGTGTACTTTAGAGTCTCCTGGCTTGGGGGGGGGGGTGTTCACAGTCTGACGCCTGAGGCCTGCTGTCTCCCACATGTCCAGCTTGTTGTGAGTGCAGAGCAGCTTGTGGGCCTGTGCAGATGAAAACTATTAGCCCCCTCCCCCTGTCAGCACCAGAACAAAGCAGCTCAGCTGAGGTTTCCAAACTGTGCTGCTGCCCCTGCATGGCTGATCTCCCCCCTTCTCCTACTCCTCCTCCTCCTCCTTCACAAGCCACAAGAGTTTAGACTCATGACATTTTTTCCTCTGGATGGAGTTCTATCTCTTGTTACACTTGATAAAGTCTTTCAAACAGTAAGTAAAGTCAGGAGGAATTGGGGTTGGAAGAATAAACACAAAAGGAGCATAAAGAGTTCCTCCCATGTATTTGTGAGATTAAAGAAAACCTAGTAAACATTGGAAAGACACTGCAGATATCACAAAACTATATATAAATAAAAATAATATAGATTTCTGATGCAGAACACTGTAAATATATATTCTTTAAGAATTTTCTGATCTAAAACCACTGAAAATCAATTGAAAGTGAACACAACACTCACAGGGCACAACTCCAGTTCCTTCATATATCAGCCTGCACTGTTTAAAGCGAATAAAGTATGATTTTTCATCAGACTCACCTCGGCTTTTAGCACATTTGCAGTGACGGAGGTAAAACCAAAGCAGCAGAGCGCACAGGCCAGGGTGAAGAGCTGGGGCAACATTCTTCTTATCTGCAAACTGCCCCCCAAAAAGTTCAGGAAACGGACTTTCTACACAAGTCCCGCCGTCCTGACAGAGATAGACGAAAAAAAAGTCACTCCGTTACGCTTTTAAAACGTGGCAGGATGTTTTTTTTCCCGTATCCGCATGGACACTTCGAGCGCACCGGAGATTTGCGCAAAAGCGACTCCCTTAAAGTCAAAGTCGTGCGTAAAGCAGCGAGCAAAACGCGAAAATCATCCGGTGGCTGCGACAAATGTTCAGCTGTTGTTCACCAGAGCTTCATGGTTTGGCCTCCTCTGGTAGGTTGGTCTGCAGCGCGTGTGGACGTGGTCAGGGGAAGGAGAGAGAGCGATGGATTTTCCTCTGGGTCCTCCTCCAGATGCGCACACGTCATTTCGTTTGACGACAGCTGAGCAGGTTTATCAGTGTCTTTATCAGAGATACAGGGACAGATGTTAGTAGGCGTATTGTTGGAAGAATTCAGAGGTTTATCTCGTATAGTTAACAACATCACAGTTTTCATAACAAATTTCCCTTTGACTCAGTAAAAGCTCTAATGCAGAATGGCCCATTTCAGAGAAATACATATAAGATATTATTACTATTACTTATGCATATATGTGGTTATTTTCACGTTAATATAGCAGCTGGTAATGGAGGAGCTAATTTACTTATAAACTAATAATATCCTGTGGTTAATGAGCTCTACCATGAGCAACACCTTTTATAAAGAAAAAAATATTTATCTATAGACTTTAGAGTGGAGTGTCTGCATGAGATAACGGAGATAAATTTTAGTGGAAGAAGTATTGTGATCCTTAATAAGTAAGCTTAAGAAACTTCCGTAAATGTTCCTTATTCTCATATGCTCTAATGCTATGTGCACTGAAACATTTCTGGAGGAGGTCTTCATGTAAAGGATGTGAATACTTTTTTATTAGAGCTGAATTAAAGTGGTGTATTAGCATAAAGTACCCTGTATAATTCATATATCCTACTGTAGGCCAAATTAAATAAAAAAAATGGCAGCACTTTGGAAAATGACTGCAGTTAATTTGGTCCTGAAGGCCCCAACTACGTTTTTGTGAGTTAAAACCGATGCTGAATGTTTAAGCGAGCCAACACTGCCACCTTGTGTTAGAGACAAAACACTTCACACCAACTTATTTTAAGCATTATTTAACAAAAAATCAAATAAATACGTATAAAAATATGAATATACAGTATTGTGAATAATTCGGCTTAAAACATTTAATGTGAATGGAAATAAGATAATAAGATGTGAAGTTTTGTGAATGGAATTAAGAGACTTAAGCTCCGCCCCTACTGTCATGAGCTAAAATATACGGAAGTGAGCCAGAACTTGTCAACAAGAAAGGCCGAGCAACATGGTAACGTACTCAACTCTCGTCCTTTCCATCGTTTTTATTCTATTATTACCTATTCCGACCAATATGTATTGATTTCTTTAGCCTCTATAAACCTTTGTGTCGCGTTTGGAAGACGTTTCGTTTGGTGTCGCCGCCTGGAAAAAGCGTCTGAGCGAAGAGAGAAGTCAGGATGTTAGCTTTAGCTGTTAGCTTCATAGGGAGCTAGCCGTTAAAGCTCTTGTGACTGAAGAGGGCGAGCAGCTGCTTATCGTTTTCCGTCAAAACGAAACTATACCGCAGCGTTATCTCAGGACGTTATCGAATTATGTAGAGAACAACATTAGATATTAAGGGACCAGAACTTGAGATCCTAACGTGTTTCACTCTACTGGGAATAAGAGAAAGACTTTGAAACTACTAGTTTGGCAAAGGGTTAGTCTTATGTCGGAAATGCTAGCGCTACTGGCGTCATTGTTGAGAGGCTTATAGGAAGGAAATCGCCGTGTGTTTGTTTGCGTATGTGAGCGAACACAGTGTTCAAAATACATCTCTGGAGACTTTTGTGTTCCTGTCTGCCCGGATATATCATAATATTACATAACGTTAATTATGATTACCTCCGCGTTGCTTATTGTCTACTTTAACACATCAATTTTGACTCACAAATAAGCATTAAAACTCTTTAGAGTAGGAGCACTTGAACAGATTCATTAAAAAAAAAAACATTAAAAAAATTTCTACGTCATTTATATGATAAGTGACCCGGATGAAGACTAAAATTATTAAAGTAAAAACTGTGTAATCCTTCCATTGAGGTTATTTACAAATTGAATTCATTATTTTCTAATTGTTTGGTCACAGTGTTTTCAGTGACTGTGTTTACTTTTTTCAGTGTAAAACAAATACATGTGGCTCACAACCCACATATATTTGTTTTAGCTGTTGTACCTGTTACATCATCTGTTTTAATAAATATGCCAGCGGTTTATTTAGTAGAATAATGACTCAGTGAGCCTAAAAGATTGACATTTTTGGGCTAACAAACAGATCTTGCACGCCTTTCATTCATCTGTTCGTCTTTCTCCTTTGCAGGTGAAGTCTTCCTGAACAAAACTTCCTAAAATGACGCTCCTCTGACATTTTATGACCCATTTAAGTCATTAGTTTTTTTATGATTTCTGACATATCAGAGGAGAAGCCACAATGACAGTCACTTACAACCTCTGCGCCCTCCTAGTTTTCACTTTAGCAGGTGAGTCATGTTTGCATTTCTCATGTTAACAACATTTACAATCTCTGTCAGCCGTGGTTTTTTAAACACCTGCCTGACTTGTCCTGTTTTTGCTTATGTCATCTGTAGCATGCAGCCGATTGGAGCCTGCGCTCTGCTCTGGTGAGGAGACAGACTTGTCAGCACTTTATCTCATGTTACAAGGATGTCATAAAAGTTTTTTCAGTGTTATATTCTAGTTACATACCATTGTCTAGCCTGCAATGTGTCATTGCGAGAATAATGGCTTATATATAGACCCGAGAGGATCATATTCAACCGTACTTCCACTTTTTTGATGTTTTTGTGCCAGACAACTCCTCAAAACACCTATTTTCAACTGTAGTGTGACAACATCAAGGTTAAATTGGTGCAATGACATTAAGGCTTCAGCAAAAATAGTCATTTTCTCCAATATCGGGGTCAAGAATGGGATGAACTCTGATTTAACAAATTCGTCTTTGTCTTGTTTCTCAGCTCGGCATTCCCTCCAAGTCTTAGACAGTAAAGTGGGAGAGATCAGGAGTTCTGCTTACCACAGCTGGTCCTACCGCTTCGGTCCTACTTATGACTGCTGGATCATCAAGGGTTCAGAGGGAGAACCCATCATTCTCAGGTAAAGGCTCTGAATTACCAGATAAACAAGGCCTTGTTTCCAAATCTTTCCCGCTAAAGACCACTGTAGAGCAGATATTAAATAAATTACTCCTAAGTAAACTGAATATCATGAAATTATTACACTAAAACTAACTGTGTAAATGATTGAATGTTTTCTATACATAGAGAACACTGCAGAACCAGATCTTGCCTGATCATGTTCTGTGGTGAGGATGTAATGTTGTGGCTTAAGAGTGAGCAATGTGGATTATCTGCAACTTTGAAACTGTTTATGGATTGAAACACCCAAACAGGAAGGTTTGTTTTTGGCTAATCCAGCAAATTAATGTACCTGATAGATCAAAAAACATTATCTCATTGATGCCGAAGTCATAAAAAAGCAGAATTGCCCATAAGAGATATTAAAGGGGAAGCTAGCATGGTGTGAATTATACAGTAAAGTTTCTGACAGATTTTTTTCTCAGTGTATTTATTAGTGTATTTCATGGAAGTGAGGTTCTGTGTTCACAGATTTCGCTTCAAATCTTTTGCAGTTTTTCTCAGTTCTCGACACGGTGCAAGAAGGAATGGGTGACAATAAAATCATCATCTGGCGGTGAGCCGGTCGTCCTTTGTGGCTCCAAGTTGCCACCACCGATGGAGTTTCCTGGGGGAAATATTACAGTGACGCACTACTTCTCCCCACACCAGTTCCCCGTGTCATCGTTTCTGTTGAACTATGCCAGAGGTGTGATAGCATGTTTTTAATTCCTTTAACTCCTCTTTGTTTGAACTTCTGTAAAGTGTTGAAATTCCAGTTGGTCGTACCTAAAGGTGGTCTTAAATCTCTTCTCTTTATCTTTTAACTCATTTTGTTTCTACACAACCAGACACCGGTGAATGCCCGGTGACATCCTTCGAGTGTCTCGGGGGCCGGTGCCTTCCTCTCTCTTGGCGCTGTAACGGCCAGGTGGAGTGTCTGCATGAAGGTGAGGGCCTCGGCACTGATGAACAGGGCTGTGAAGCGGAAGTGGAAACCCCAGAACCCCCGAAGTTTGGCGGCACGCATATAGAAGATGCCAGGGACTCGGAGAGGCGTAAGGCTGTGGATAAGACACCAGAGAGAGACGCTGAGTCTGATCTGTTGGCGCTGCTGAAGGAGAGGGCGGAGGAGGAGGCCCAGGTGGATCGAGAGCAGCCTCAGACTCACAGGGAGCTCGCCGTGACGCCTACTTACATTGAGTGGCCCTGCGGAGGGCTCCTCCAGACCTTCTACGGGACTTTCTGCCCTCCAGCCAACCGGGGTCCTGCGTTGTTCTGTGTCTGGACTCTGGACCCTCAGGACTCGAGGCCGCTGAGACTGGACCTGCAGCAGCTGGTGCTGGGCCCCGGGGACAGACTCACTGTGTACAACAGAGAGCAAGGCAAAGGAGACGTTATTAAAATTGTGAGTGTCTTTAAATTTCTTTAAAACGTGTCCAAACTTTTTTTTTCCAGCCCATGTAAGGGTTTTAAAAATATTTTGTGTTTCTTTCCTGCATTTTGACAGATCACAAGTACCTCCAATTATAAATCAGTCCAAGTTGAATCTCACACTGGACTGCTGTCGCTGACTTATGAGACTCTTCCTGGCTCAGAAGGGAGCGGTTTCAACGCGACGTTCCACGTCGGGACCTACTGCCCCCCTTGGGAGGGCCGGTGTGGGGGAGCAGCAGGAGGTTGCTATACCCAGGAGCAGCGCTGCGACGGGAAGTGGGACTGTCCCGAGACGGGGAAGGACGAGGAAGGTTGCAGGGGCTGCAGTCCGAACCAGTTCGCTTGCGGAGTTGCAGGACAGCGGGCAGTTGCGTCCAGTCACTTCGCCGGCAGACCCGTGTGCTACCCGGTCACAGAGAGGTGCAACTACCAGCTGTACTGTGCCGATGGCAGCGACGAGAGGGACTGCACCGTGTGTCAGCCGGGAACCTTTCATTGTGACAGCGACAGGTCAGCGTGTGTGAGAGTTTTACACTAAAAACCTGTCTTCTCTCATTTTGTCTCAGGTTTTTCATGCTGCTGAATTGAGCTAAAGTTGAAGTTCATAGTTTATTTTTGGCTGCCGGGTCAGTGCTTTACCAAAAATCTCAGCGCTTTACCAAAATTCCACGATACGATCCTTATAGAAGCTGAGAACTTGAGTTTGCTCTCTTGTTTTGAAGCTGTAGAAGTTCAAACTTCCTGAGCTCTTCTGGAAAGTTAATGTTTAAATGTTGTTGTTGACCTTGGAAGCAGCTGTTGACATAACAGTCTCTCTTTAAGGTCTATTTAGTAGCTGTTCAGCTGCCATTGTTTTGTTTCTAGATAGTTCATTTTTCCAAATGGGCTTAATGTTGTGTGTCCTTATTGTGGTGAGGTAGCTGAGTAACACAGCTAGGTGTGTCTTTGGTTATAACACAACTGAGTCAGAGGGTGTGTGACCTTTTCAGAATTTAACTGTTCTTTGTAAAGGATGGGACCTAAACTCTGGTTTGCAGTCGTGGTGCCTTTCAGCCAGGGCCGGGCAATAAATCAATTTTAAATGCAAATTCAAATTAATTTGTTTGGACAGTGTTAAAAAATGAAAGGCATAAAAATTGATTTTCCCTCTAACAAGGTTAATTACGGTAGCCTACTGCTCTCTCTCTGCTCTGAACTCTTGTTTTTTAATACATAAAGTGAAGAAGCTGGCACCAAATTGGAGAATTCATCTTTGTTTGATCAAACCTTTATTTCAAAAAAGGTTTAGTTTGGTTAAAGTTAGGTTTGCACTTTATTCCTAACACGGAAATTCAACAAATTTTTAAAAAATCAATAAAAATAACAATCGAATATGGGATTTTTATTTATTTATTTATTTTTTAGAAGATATCGCTCAGCCCTACTTTCAGCTCATATATTAAGGTTTAATGTTTCAAAAAGCCTCATGTTTACAATTTCTGTGTATTGTTGCGTTCTCCATATTAAATGTATCACTACAAACTTATGAGCTTTATTCTGAGCCATTTAGAGCACATCAAGAACTGGAGTGAAAACTACTAATTTTAGCTCGATACTTGAATGAAATCTTGGGTTTAATGTTTGATTTACTGCTTGTTCTGGATCCAACATCTTGCCTCAACTCTTACATTAGGTTATAAACATCTTCTCTCCTCGCCTAAAACTACATAATCTAATCGTGTTATAAAGGACCGTACCAGTGTTACTACATGTCATTGTCCTTTGTCAACATCAGCCCCATAGGTTACGTAAACCTTAAGCACTTTTCCCAAAATAGCTTTATCTATGAGCTATTGTTTTATATTTTGTTCATATTCCATAAACATTACAAAAAGCACCTGAAAATGTGTGACGTTAGTTAAAAAAAGCATCTGTGTCAAAATCCTTCCTTACGCTGATGTACGAGCAAGGAGGGCAGCACTTGTAAGGAACTATTTTTCCAGGCGTAATAACTTTGGTCTCAACAGCTCCCATCTCTCTCTCTCTTGCTCAGGGATTTTTGACCAGATAAACGCAGACGTTCTCTTTAGAAGTGTGAATTATCTATACCTAGCAACATTCACGTGTTCTACAGTGTTTCTATATCCTGTTTCAACATGAATGGCAGTGAATGGGGTTTAAAAATGCAGTCTGAGATCTACTAAAGTATAAACATGGTTGAATTTAAACAGCATTTGTAGGGGATAGGGAAATCTCTGCTAATGATGAGAAGCCTGACTGGTCTGGTCCTTTAAGATGCTTTACAATCCTGTGGTTTTATTATAGCAGATGCTTGTGAATGCAGCTTTATGTGAATCTGAGTCTCTCTCTTGAGTTATTCATGGAACTCTCTTAACACACAAATGGCCCATTGTCTCGTCTGCAGGTGTGTGTTTGAGAGCTGGCGCTGCGACGGCCAGGTGGACTGTAAGGACGGAACAGACGAGCTGAACTGCACCGTCATCCTCCCCCGCAAGGTCATCACTGCGGCAACAGTGGGCAGCCTGGTCTGTGGGCTTCTGCTGGTTATCGCCATGGGCTGCACCTGTAAACTGTACTCGCTCCGTACCCGGGAGTACAGGTAATGTCTTGCACATCTTATCTCAGCTGTGAACAAAGTCAAAGTTTTAGTAATTTTCCTGTAATAGAACTTCTCCCGCATTAGTTTTTTATGTTGCGTCAATGTAATATCTTCTGCTGATGCAACACAAAAAAGATTTCCAGTAATTTAGCAAGTCACAGGTTTGTTTGTTTTTTCACTAGCAGCTTTAGTTGTTGCCAGCACTATCAGACGGCACCTCTCAAACAGGATGTGGAGCCTCTCAACACATTCAGTACACTGTGTACTCCTTTTTTATGATTACACATACAAGAACTGCCAGGTTGTTGCTGTAAACTGAGCTTCCCACGTGCAGTTTGTCTCAGCCAAAGTGCGTTATGTCATGAAAACTGTCCAATGAACTGCGAGAACAGCACCTTTTTTTTTTTCAATAAAAGAAAAACAAAACAGTGTGTACTGTAAAAGATGAATACATGTACTTGCAAAATAAAGGATTGCTTACAGTATTTGCATGTCTGAACAGCTTCACAACAAAAACCAAACTGTGCGTCAGTGACTGTGTGATTGAATCTACTGTAATTGTGTCTTTTCCCTGCAGCCTGTTTGCTCCAATCAGCCGCCAGGAAGCGGAGCTGATCCAACAGCAGGCTCCTCCCTCTTACGGTCAGCTGATCGCCCAAGGCATCATCCCTCCAGTGGAGGACTTCCCCACAGAAAACCCCAATGAGGTGAGTAAAAGAGTTAACACGAGAAGGAAAAACTGCCTGCAGAGATGCAGAGTGGTGAAGTTTTTTTGTTGTTGTTGTTGTTTTTTTTACCACAGTCTCATAATTAATTAATTCATGGTCATTCCAGCTCTAAGTTATTGATGTTGTCTGGACTTGAGCAACCTGTCTAAGCACTTTAGTTTGCATTATTTTGGGTGTATTTTTCCACTGTTTTTAGTTCTGTTTAAGAATATTTGGAAGACTGTAGCTTGCCGCTGATTGAATTCTAGCAAAGGACACAGACACAGGCTTATTTTTCCTGCAGCCACCAACAAAACCTCAGCGTAAGGATATATATTCGTGCCAAACGCCTCACTCAGAGTTGTAAAGGAACATAATTTTAATACTTTATTGTCTGAAAGAAAGAACTTCATCCCTGGAAAGTTAAGCAACACTGTAACATTGTCATCTAAAGTAGTCTTTTTAAAAAAAAAAATTAATTTATTTTTGTACCTGTCTAAATTCATGCGCTCCACTTCAGCAGCCTCATTTATCCCCAGCAGACCGTGTGGGCTGAAGCTGTAAGAGTGTTAAGATCGAGCTAATGTGCTGTTAGCGTGCAGGTTCAGACTCAGGTGCTGCATTATTGGCTGGTGAGGACAGCTGAGGTGGCAGAGGCAGAGGGGTTAAATGTGTTAAACAAAGCCTGCTCTCTGATGGGATTTGGCTGAGCTGCCTTACTGTTTCTGTTATGGCCTGACTAGGGCCAAGTCAGATATTATTGAGCTGAAAAATTTCAATATCACATATATAGAATATCGACTAAATGTGGTTATCACATACTCGTGAAAAACATATGTAATGGAGGCAGGATGTCTTACATTTTAAACCTTTTAAACCCTGGGCCATTTTTAAGATATCTGCTGGAAAAAAAATGACACTTCCAAAATAAATTATTCATGACTTAGCAATTCCAAGGTGTGTTATCATAATCTTGGTGTCGTTTTGAAGGTAACACTTGTGAGATTACAGTGCAGTGGTGTCAGAATGAGTGTATGCGTTACTGGGTCAGAGTAAATGAAGATTGCACACAGCAGAAAAATCAAAAATGCCATTTCTGCCCCCCAAAAAATCAATACTTTTTGAAGGAAAATCCTTTTGAAATGACTTCATTGCAACCCAAAGGCTTTTGAAATCTATAATAAAACATCTGACCATTATCCAAACCAAAATGGATGCTAAAATAGTGATAGTCCCAAAGACCCTAATCTGGGGTCATTATCGTCTGTTAACAAACTTTATTCCAAACATCATTACTCTTAACAGTAAACACTTCTGTTATTAATTATTATGTAACTGACTGCCCTTTGCTGCACAAACAATGCAATTAAACATTTAATAGCACTAGTCAAGTATCTTTTCTTGTCTAAGAGACATTTTTAATATGGATTCATATCAGAGAACATATGACTATACTGATTTTGTGCGATAGGCTGATAGTATTGGACAACAGATATGTCGGTCCGTCCGTAGTGTCTACTTGAATCCAAGTCTTGTGAATATTATGTTTGATTTTTTTGACTTATTGCCAGTGTAGAATATTAAGTGTGCTTTTGGCTTTTTTCCTCTCTCCATTTCTTTGCATCATGTCAGACATCGTCTCTCTCCCTGAGGGGAATCCTCCAGCTCCTTCGTCAGGACGCCGCCAACTCCCCACACCGCAGACGCCGACCCCGTTTCGTTCGCCGGGCTGTTCGCCGCATGAGGAGGTGGGGCCTAATCCCCCGACCTCCCTCTAGGCCGAGTCAGACGACCAGTGCCAGTCAGCAGCAGATGGACGCCGCTTCCTCCAGTCAGGAACCGGCTCACTCCACTCCCACGAGCTCCTCGTCAGCGGTGGAGGCGGTCAACCAGCCAGTGCCGCAGAAACTCGGCTTGTTGGCTCAGTCGGAGCAGCAGCAGCAGCAGCAGCAGCAGCAGCA
>JAQLOL010000016.1:13312523-13322744 GCA_029783665.1 Naso thynnoides | reverse complement strand
TGACTGATGCAAAGGCAGTTGTGCAGTTTACATGCATCATTTACACGCTCCTCCCAACAGTGCCGTACCACGGCTTGGTTAACCAGGGAGCCACCTGTTACCTGAACAGTGTGCTGCAGGTGCTGTTCATGACTGAAGACTTCAGAGCAGCTGTGGAAAGGTTTGTTACGAAGTCCAACTTGATGCCGTAAAAGGCATTTAAATCTTGCGGAGGCTAAAGTGCACCTTTGTATCTCTGATGGCAGCATTTTTTTTTTTTTTTTAGGCACAATCCTGATACTGACTGTATCGATCGTCATCTTGCAAGCTTGTTTGATGATTTACTAAAAAGCACATCGCACACCTATAAAATTACACACATGCTGGGCATCGACAGAGGTACGATATGCACACAAAACAACAAAGCACTTGTTAGTTAAACCTTTTTTCATGCATTAAGGTTAAATTCACTGTCTTAAAATACCATCAGATTCTGCTTCCTGTGCACTAGAAGTGTTCATAAAGTAATTTGAGACCCACTGATAAAGAATATCTGATAAGCTTTGTGAAACAATGGAGGAAGGGAGCACTGCATGGCGTAGATTGCTGATCTGATGGGGGCTGTTGTGAGCAGAAAAAGCACAAAGATTCTTATTTTTGTGATATTTTTTGGATTTGATACATTTTCACTTATACATGTGTAAAAATACACACGTCAATCGGTACTTTTACAATATATCAAAAAAGTTGATTTATTGTGTTAGTCCAAATGAAATTGGTCTTTTTTAATACATGTGAACCTCGTAGTCTGACTGAAATCGTACTAGGTTGAATTTTTCGACATTTTCTAACATTTCTTTGGCATGGCATTGTTTTAGCGCCCTCCATGGGTCATATATATCTCTTCTGCAACTCAAATTAATTATGTTTTTTTTCAGAACAGGAAGAATCAGTTGGCATCCAGCAAGAATCGTGTGTTTATTGTATTAACCCTCTGGTACCCTTGTGGTCATTTTGGGGCTCTCTGCATGTTTATGGCCTCGCCATTTTGGGTGTGATGATATCCTGTCAAAAAGTGTTCCCTGGAATAAATGTTTTCTCACTCATCCAGATGCATGTAAAATTTTCTGGGAGAAAACCTTTCCATCACGGAGACAAAAAGAATCACACTTGGACCCCTGGGATCAAACCGGGAGCTGCCATTATAATGTTTTATTTTGCTTCATTGGCAGTTTGCTCAAAATGTGTATTTTTGATTTCTTGCTTGTGAACAAGATAAGTCAGTTTCTGTTTGACTGTTTCCTTTCAAACAAAGACTAATGTGAAGCTTGAAGTCCCCTCTACATTTACTCTGGAAGTTGTTTTTGTGTTCCTGGATGATTTTTTTTCCCCAGTGGTCCAGGAGTAACAGCACGGCAGGAAATCTTTGGGCATCCTGTTGTTTTCTGGTGCAGCCTGTTTTTTCTGGCTCCGCTTCTGAGTGGAATATCTCAGCTCCTGATTGACCCTTTCCTTTCAAACAACAACTAATGTGAAGCTTGAAATCCATTCTACAGTTTTATGTGCAAGATGTTTTTAGGTTGCTGGAGAATTTTTTTTCAGAAATGGGGCCTTTTACACTCCATACACCTATGAAACTACCTGTTCATACAACAGTCTACTACAGTTTTGAGATGTTTTCACACTGTAGGGGAACCCCTGATGAAAAACAAATAGTGTTTTTTTAGGACAATAGCAGAGGGGTCAAAATGAGTGATATTTATCAAATTTATCATAATTTATAAAGGGCTGCAATGAGGGGGAAAGACAGTCCCCAAAGTGTGCCTTTGGACCACCTGGTTGCACTGTTTTTAATGGTACCAGAGGGTTAACTTGTTTAAAAATCCAGAAATCGTGTCTCTGATTTTTTTGCCCCATGAGGAAAAAGTCTTTTCCATAACAAGTAGAACTCATTGATTTCTGCTCTTCTTGCCCCTCAGTGTATGAACAGCGTGACGCTGCAGAATACTTTGAGAAAATATTAAGGGCGACCAGTCCTAAGGCATCACAGGTGAAGACATCATGAATATTGATGAGGATCTGTTCTTTAAGGACAAATACTTGTTGAAGTGACAATAAGGATTTTTTTTACATAGAGCCTCATTGTCGACTTCTTCAGTCCTACTCCAGTTTATAGATACTGTTGTCAGCTCATTTGATGCAGTACAGAGTTTCAACAGCTCGCTGTTTAGCTGTGAATGCTAATGCTAGCACAAGTCAATGCACCAGAGTAGAACAGCAGCTGCTTCCAAACTCAGGTTAAACACTCCACAGTAAGCAGAATATTTTAAAAGTCAAACTACGGCTGAATTTCTTTAATTTGTGATTTAACAGAAACAGGGAGTTAAGAGTTTGCCAGCTCGCTGTCACTGTTAATGCTATCAGAGCCACAAATTAAAGAAATTCAGCTGTAGTTTGACCTCTGCAATTATTCTGCGAATGCTTGAATTCGCCTCAATAGACTGTCGTCATATTCAGCATACTTTGAGTGCACTGTGGAGTGTTTAATTACAGTTTGGTAGAGGCTACTGTTGGCTTGCTACTGATCATATTGACTTGCCTTGGCATTAGCATTTGCGGCTAAACTGTTAGCCATCCAAACTCTTTAGTGCATGAAGTGAGCTGAAAATGGTTTCTATCAATAGGAATAGAACTGCAGAAGCTTAATGAGGCCCTCTGTCAAAAATTCCACAATATGTCTTTACTAGTATTTTTGTGCTTTCAGATCTTCCATGGCCAGCTGACGCATAAGACCATTTGTTCTACATGTCATGACGAGACTGATGCTGATGGGAAATTTTGGCATCTTCCCCTTGCACTCGTGGATTCCTACAGCGAATGTTATAGCGTGGTAAGGACCGAACAACCTGCAAAAATCAAAACGTTTTTCTGTTGCAAGGAGATATCCGGTAAACTTATATGAAATTTGAATATTAATTAATATGAAGCAAAGCGCACATTTCATCCTCTGCCTCTCTCCTTGCGTGTGTGCACAGACAGACATGCAGATCATGACAGAGAGATGAGACAGAAAGCTAGCCCTCCATTTAAAACCTCTGGTATCTGGTTTTAAACCTATTTTAGTTGTTTTGATTAATTCTGTGGTCGTTTTCGAAACTGCATACTATACTAGCAGTACATACTAATTTGGCCAAACAGTAGTATCTCACACCAACACAAGCAATATCTGCGGTATGCCAAAAAAAATCTGGATGTAAATTGATTCGGAGGAAAACCCCACCTGGCTGGGCATTGGTAGTTAAAGTTTAATGGGTAACTGCCAGTGTACTGCAGTGTGAACAGATGTCGTATTGATCTCTTATTTAGTATTTAGTATGTAGCACATGCAGTTTGGAGTAGGCAGTAGGTAGTAGGCGGCTCCAAAAAAAGCCAGTGTATTCTTTGACAATTGGATGTATGTGTTTGGTTTTATCAGGTGAACGGCATTGAGGAGTATTTCAGAACTGCACATTTTAGCGGAGATAACCAGATGTACTGTGACCAGTGTGATGAGAAATCTGACGCTACGATTGTGAGTGACGAAAAAAAAAACTTAACTGAACCGTTTACATAAACTCATGGTGTTTAAAGTGCATGATGATTGCATGGTGACACATGATGATGACCTGCGTGTTTCATTCAGCAATGTGTCGTAAAACATCATCCGGAGGCTTTGATGCTGCTGCTGAAGAGGTTTCAGTTCGACTACAATTACATGATGTACATTAAAAACAACCGCTCTGTGGACGTTCCATGCACTCTTCAAATACCAAAGGTAAAATCACATGGTTTTTGGTTGTTTATGTTTTGGTTTTTTTTAATATATAAACATCGTTCTTATTTCATTTCTGATCCTAAGGTCTGTTTCTTTATTTTTTCATTGGGGATCAGGATCAGACATATGAACTGTATGCAGTTGTGGATCATTTTGGAGATCTCAGAAGCGGACATTACACTGCAACAGTGAGGTCTGAGAGTGATGGAAAATGGTACAACTTCGATGATGACAGGGTCGCCCTGGTAAGACTGACTACTTAAAACTTCACTGCATGTGGCAACATTCCAACAACTGCAGTTCCTCAAATGGCCACTTGAGGCTGGCTCCAAAATTGGGTTACTTTCCAAACCTAACGAAAGAGCCTCATATTAGACTGCATATTTCTCTCTCTCTCTCTACATATATATGTTTAAATTTACTACTACAATGCAAAAACTGATCAACCTTTTTTTTCATCTAATAGATTAATTATCAGCCATTCCAGTCGGATCCCTTTGAGAAGTAAGTTTTAGGTGTTCTTTTTAATGAGATCCACTTCCAGCCACTCTGCCATGAATTTTACTTTTGCAAACTTTAAAGATGCCTCGCTTGTTGCTGATTGTCAGGGAGATGTTCCAGCACGGTGCCACCGTGGTTAGCACTGTCACTTCACATTAGTTAGATCCTGAGTTTAACTCCCCACCAGGCCTCTGCCTGTCATGTTCTGTAGTTTGCATGTTTTCACTGTGCCAGGCTGATACATTTTAACCCACCCCCCAAAAAACCTGGTAAATCCTTCTGTCAGTGACAGAGTTCATAGCAAAGCTTTTGTATTTGGTTTTAACATATACATAAATCCATTTACTCTGTTTCAGATATCTATGTGTTATGCAAACGTCTTTATTATACAGGTGAAACTAACCATTTTTGTGTGCACTCGCATGCAAACCTATATACACACGTACACACAGCAGAGAGCCCCTGTATTAAACACAAGCAACACATTTCAGTGTATTTACTGTTACTTTCTTTTCACATTCCACTCATTAGGTCCAGCAGTGCTTATCTTCTTTTTTACCGCAAGAGGAAAGGTAAGACAATGACAGTTTGGTTTTATTGACTGAGGATTAGTGTGAGTGAATGCTTTAAAATGTTCTGTGCTGTGCTTAAGTTTGCTTTATATCTGCTCTCCAAAGGTGCAGATACTTGTGGTCAAGACATCATGGAGGTGTCGACTCCTGGAGGCTCCCTGCCTGCTGCCATCAACAGCGATGACCACTATCAAGATGCTGTAGAGATGAGTGAAGGGGAAGCACAGGCAGGTGATAACACCAAAGTGTTTGATTTCATCAGAGGAAATGAAGAAGGCATTGTTGGTGCTAAAGGAGTCGGGCCACCACACCATCCTCACATTAACGTAGCAAATCAACGCACCATTTCATCCAGTAGTCAGGAGTGGAAGGAGGAAAGGAATGATTCAGGTTATTATCCTCCAGATGCTCATGATGAAACACAGAGAGATGAAGGTAAAACAATAAAGGATGGTATAAAGAAGGTGAGGGGAAATGCAGAAGCAAAAGACAAAGCTAAAAAGAGAGAAAGGCTATTGAGAGAAAATCCACCTGAAGAAGATGTTAACGACCAGGACAGTGGAAGACAAATGACACCAGATGTTACTCATGAATCGGCATTCGGTGACAGACGTGCGTTACATGATCATCCACACAAACAGGATGATCAAACTCTGAAGGACTCAGTGGAAGTTGGACGTTACCCTAAACCTGTTAGTTTGGACAAGCAGGGAGATTCAGGAAGGAGGGAAAAGGTTGATGAGGAATTTAAAACTGGAGTAAATGAAAGGGGGAAGGAATTAGAGAAGCCAAAGCTCTACACATACTATGACCTCTTCAAAGGAACAGTTGGTGATGATAAACAGAACATGTCAAAAGATGATCAGAGGTGTAAAGAGGGAAGCAGAAAAAGTTCTGAAAGTCATGAGCAAACAAGAAGAGAGTGGAGGGGTGAACAGGCAGTCAAAGAACAGAAGAGAGGAAATGACAAACATGCACAAAGAAAAGATACATCAGAGAGACAGCAAGACTATGGCCAGGATGATGATCAGGAAAAACGACATGGTATTACACAGAATAGATCAGCTAGAGATAAAGGAAGCAACAGACCAATGGAAAATCAGAAAGTTGGCAGTGCTGAAAAGACAAAATTGGGGGACACTCAGCCAAATGCAAGTGCTGAATTTAGTGACCGTCAACCAACACTTAATGTTAAGATATTTGAGAAAGGAACTACAATAACTCCTAGTGGCCTACAACTAAGTCAAGAGACATTCATAGGACAAGAAACAGTCAAACGAAAAGAACGAAGTGATAAACGAGATTCTGGTCCAAAAAGGGATTCAGAAAAAGACAGTTTACCAGCAAGCATCCGCAATTTAAAATTGGATGTGCCGTCTGAGACAGAGCCACAGAAATATAGAAGCAAAGGAGTCAAAGACGCAGATGACGAGAATGGAAATAAAGGTATATTTTCTCTCAAGTCCAGAAAAACGCAACAAGCATCTGATGCAGAAGAAGGGCATGATGGGTCCAAAAATATTAAGAAAAAAAGAGGCTCACAGAAGAACAAAAGAGCATGGCCGTCTTTATTTTCCATTCGGAAGCAAAAAGAAAAGAAAAAAGTCAAAAGGCAACTAAGAAAGGAAAAAAACAAGAAGTACAAATCCACAGGGTGCCTTGGTTTTCTCTCTAAAAAAAGACAAAAAAATGCAGATCAGACTTCAGAGTCAGATTAAGACATAATTTGTCCAGGGCAACACAAAATATTATTTGCATTGCAGGGGTTTACAATATTGTTATTTTTAGTTTTTCATTGCTGCTGTGTTATATACTATAGAGTTGGGTAGTTCTGTTAACTGTACCCCATCCTTAGGAGTCAAAGGAAAATGCACATTTAAATTAGAAAAAAGAGAGGACAACAAGAACACTTATCTCTCTGTCTAAGAGAAGCAACAAGAAGAAACAGAGTAACTTTCTTTTCTGTTGTAAAAAGACCAGATTTCAGTGTTGGAATAAAATTAAACTTTGCTCATATTTATTAAATAATTAGTTGAAAAAATCAAGGATTTTTTGGTGACTCTTTGATTGTTGCTTTGCAATTTTAAAAATCACATTCACTGCATGAACAATCATGTATTTATTTGCTTCTGTAATATTAATAAAGATCACTGGTTGTGTGTGATTTTTGAATTAAAATGTAATTCTTGCAGATATTTTCATGTGTTTTTTTGATGGATACAACGGCAGTGTTTTATGTGTAAGGCCTGTTTTCTATATCTCAGCATAGGCTAATCTTTAAATTTGACACACAAGAGCACAAATATTTTTTTAAATCTGAGAATGTAGTCATCTAGATAATCAGAATTCTGAAACTCACCTGGTTTATTTGAGTAGAGGCATTAAGCGTTATTTCACCACAGATGATGATTATTTTAAGTGAGGCAAGAAGAGACAAATGGTAAGCTACTATAAATAAACAATATTCACCGACTGCACCGTCCAAACAAATCGATACAAAAATGAATATCAAACAAGTGTAAAGTCGGTTGCAAAACCCAAGAAAAATTTGTCCCTCGCGCTTTCCGTAGAAGGTAAGTTTTCCAACATGGCTGCCATCAGGACCGGGGTGACTCCGACTTGCTTAGCAAGGTGTTTCCTGAGACAAAGTGGGAAAGCGAACAGAGGCAGCCATCCTTTCTCACATATATGGAACCACGTAGGTCTTCTTTATAGTTTCACATGCGTACCTTCATCTTTGGTTCTGCAGCGAAGGCGCAAACAGCGACTTTTCTCGGCTAACGCGCTAGCCGGCTAGCATCCTCACTGCGCAGTTCTGCTGCATGCCTTCTGTGTGACTTTGACAGCAGCAACCTCCGAGGACAAACTCCTCAGATAGGGAATGTTATGACACGAAATTTTAAACAACTACGGCAAGAAAAGGTTAACAGCACTTAAATGTGTGCTTAAAGACTTGATTTTGGACATCTTTTAGCTATAAATGTTCCACATCTTTATCAGTGTGGCTCCTCAGGCTAGCAAGGCTCTGCTAGCAGATGCTAGCTTTATCAACAAATGTCAGAACATTTCTAGCGAGGTATACAAACAGTAACGTTACTGTTGTTGTGCTGTTAGATCATCTCAGCTGTGTTTTAAGAGTTTACACGAAATGACTGCAATGATCAGCTGATTATCTGAGTATTTGTAGATTCATTTTCTATCAGTTAATCACTTATTTAGCTCATCAAAGGTTAACTTAGACAGCAACTGGCTTGACCTGCTCTGAACCGCAGCAAAGCTCGAAAAGAAGACAGCCACAGTCCCTGCATGTGTTATTAAATTATGCTTTGTTGAGTGTGCCTCTGGCTGACAGTGTTCACCTCTGGTTGACAAACAGCGGTTGCTCCAGAAGTCCCACCTGCACACAGTGTTTGAGTGTCACAGTCCCGTCAGCAGGACTCTGCTGGGCCGCAGGCAGCACGGGAAGCTCCTCTGGGTGAGCGCGGTGGCGGTCAGACACAACAGCACACAGGTGAGTTGGCCTGCAGGTGATCAGCAGCATCTCATGACTCTGGTCATCGTCATCAGAGCTTCAGAGGAAGTAGTGAGAGTGTCCTGTCAGTTTAAAGTAGCTCTGACCATGTGAGTCAAAAATATAGATTAACAGTTTGTGGGTTATTTATTTGGAAAGATCAAAGATTTTTTTTTTAAATTGTTTTAGTGTCTGTTGTTAGTTTAAAGTGTAGGACTGTCTTTTTTGTGTTTCTGTATTGTAAGTGAATAGAATTGGGCCTAAATGTGAGATTTTAAGATGCTCAGACTCTTTGCTGAAATATTAAAATAAAATTAAAAAGCTGTTTGACTGAACTGCTGCACCTGGACCATGTTGATATTAATTACAGTACTGATATTTCTAGATCCCACCCGAGGATGGAAGCTTGGCAGCTCCTGTGGTGGATGCTTCAGGCCTTCCCACCACTCTGCCCGTAGGCTCCACCCCCATCACTGCACAGACAATTACTGAACAGGTGACTAAGCCTACATCTGTTTAAGGCCTCTTATTACCCTCCTACGTGAATGATGTAATTCCATTTTTTAATGATATTTTCAGATTCCAGTTGAAACTGTTTCCTTGGCAACACCAGGACTGGACATCTCTACTCCTCCTCCAGTCTTGAATTCCTCCCATGAGCTTGTGTCCCCAGTTTTATCACAGTCGGGCATCGAGCAGGTGGCTGACGCTGCACCGACGGCGGTGGACGTCCTGCAGGCTGCGGCCACAGAACCCACTTTGGCAGAGCTGGGATTAGCCAACTACACACCAGTGGGGCTGATCCAGAACTTGTTAGAGTTCATGCACTTGGATCTTGGTTTGCCCTGGTGGGGAGCCATTGTTGTTGGTAAGCACAGATTTTTACAAAACAAACAAACTAGGAATCAGCATGTTGACCTTCAGTAATCCTGACATATTAAAAAAGGTAGATTATGTCAGAAGTTTAAGGTTATATTTTCCTTGAATCAAGAAGCGTCTTCTGTATTTTCTGTGTCCTTTCTCATTTTCATCTTCCTCCTCCTCGTGTAGGAACGGTTTTGGCTCGTTTGGCGGTGTTTCCGGTCATAGTGAAGGGCCAGAGGGAGGCAGCCAAGCTGAACAACGTTCTGCCTGAGATGACCAAACTCACTACCAGGATGAATGAGGCCAAACAGAGTGGAAACAAGTTTGACTGTAGGAATTCACTCTTCTTCCCTGATTACACAAATCTTTTCAGCCACAATTCAGATGATGATAATTATTTTTTTAAAGCCTGATCAGATCAGATTTTAATGAGCTGTTTGTCATTTGCTTGTCGCAGTTGCCAAAGCTTACTCTGACCTGAACTTGTTCCAGAAGAAGCACGATGTAAATCCTCTTCGCGGCTTTCTAGTTCCTATGGTGCAGGTCGGTTTGTCTCCTAAAGGAGTAGTTCAGAGTTTTTTTGATTTGGGGTCATATGAGGCACTCATGCCTAGTCAGCCAGTACGTTTACGTGCACAGTCAAGTCGAGCTACAGTTAAAGCTGAATTAGGCCATTTAATTGGACTGCTGTCCTTGTCCCAGTATACATGCAGTGAGGGAGAATCAATTTATTGTCCAGCTCTGCTACGGTAGGCAGCCATATGTCCCATTCAGCTGGTTGCTATTTGAATTTCTTACAGTTAGCCAAACAAGCCACAAACAAGTTAGCAAGCAGCTAGTGAAATCCTTGTGGAACAGTGAAAACATGGACAACTTTACAGCGCTGTACACTTCATATTTACGCTTTACTTTCAGTACAAATTCATCGCACGCTTCCCCCCGTGCTTATGGGATTTTTGTATTTATACTAACTTTCTTCT